>JABUQX010087208.1:0-25000 GCA_015478945.1 Trachelipus rathkii
AAGAGAGAGGGATTATATAGATGAGATGATATTATTTATTATTTTATTATTGTTGTTGTTATTATTGTTATTATTGTTATTTTATTGTTATTTTTATTATATAGCTATTTTTGATATTTTGCTAATTAATTGTTTTGTTGTTGTTGTTGTTGTTATTATTGTTATTATTAGTTATTATTGTTGAAGAATATATAGATTGTAATTGTTTATTAATTTAATTATATTATATTATTATTAATTATTTTTAATATATATTATTATCTATTATTATTATTATTATGTATTATTAATATTATTTAATTTAATTATTTTATATATTATCTATTTATTATTATTTATTATATATTATTATTATTATTATTATTATTATTATTATATTATGAATATATTATATTATTATTATTATTATATTAATTTTTTATTTATATTAATATATTAATTATTATTATTATATTATTATTATTATATTATTAATTGATCATTATTATTGCATATTAATTAATTATTATTATTTATATTATATATTATTATTATTATTTAATATTTAATTTATTTTATTTATATATATATAATTTTATTTAATTATTAATTATTTTTTATTATAATTATATTATTATAATAATTATTATTATTATTTAATTATTATTATTATTATATTTTATATATTATTACTAATATTATTTTATAATTATTATTATTATTTAATATTATTCTATTTATTATATTTATTATTACTAATTTTTAATATATGTTATATAATTATTATATATTATTAGTATTATTAAATTTTGTGATTTGTTGTTGCTTATATCATATACTCACCATTATTAACAGAATATAAAGTATATTCATTGTGGCATTATGACATCAAATATTATATATTAGTTATATTTTATATAAGTGATTGATATCCACAATGCATGATTAATATTACTGTTATTAATTGTATTTAGGCTTAGTTATTCAATTATTTATTTAATATTATTTAGTTATATATATTATATTACACTCACATTTTACTATTAATGATTATACACTTGTGTTTTTTGTATCACTTTTAATTAAAATTAATTAAATTACTTATGTAAGAAGGAGAAGCTCAATTTAATTTAGTTCTTTGTATTGTATTGATAGATATATAATATATTACTTTTTATTACGATTCTATTATGTAATATTAATTTTATCACTTTAGGAAACTGGAGAAGATGGAATTGTTGCAGAGATGCTGGCGATGCGGTAATGCCGGATTTATCACCAAGGGCATTGACTTGTGCACTAAGTGGAGTAGTTCAGGCAATCGGCAATCGGCTGGCATAATCTATGGGATATTCGATCCACTCAGAGACTAGAATATATTACATATCTTTTATCATATAATTTTTTTGGATATATATTGAATATATTAGTATATCACTATTATATAGGACTCTAGTATTATTAAATATAAAAATATAGTGATAGTGAAAGATGTTATTAATTTATTTAATAATTATTTAATATTTTCATTTTGTAGCAGTTGTTATGTGCTTTTTTTGACTATCAAAGGCTTAATGTCATTTTAATATATAATATATATTATAGTATCTATATATATATAATCTTATCATTTATATCTAATTATGAATCAATAATATCTATATTTAGAACTTCCCTTGAGTTTCACAACTTCAAGTGTATCGCGTATCTTCCATTTATTTATCTAAACAATTTAAATTGTTAATTAATTAATAATATTATATATATAAATATTAAATATATATATAATATATACTATATTATATTATAATATTATATGATATATTATTTTTATTTCATATATTTGTGGATTTTTTTTTATATTTTCCAAACAAGCTTTATATATTTAACTTATATTTTTAATTAAATGCTTGTGTGGTATCTAAATTCTGGGTAGAATAATTTATTGATACAAACCTCTACATCAATATCAAAATACTATATCTGATATATAACTTTTACTAAAATATCTATAAATAACATTGAATAAAATTATAACTCAGAGGAGTAAGCTTATATCGCTCAAAACATTTATGAACTTGTTCGTGACTATTAGAAAATAAGCGCCTAATTGGTTGGGCGAAAGTACGCTCTCCCCTGCCTCTTAAATTATGAAAACAGTAATACCAAGATATCTCAGCTTATCAATAGTATTTTTCATATGCAATAGTAGGTTTATTTGTAACATATATAGAATAGTATGCATAGAATTATTATAGTACTAAAATTAATAGTCTCTTATAAGGAGTACTCTAAGGATTATTAGGCAATAACATTAAGTGTTATGTATTAAATAACATATGTTATTTATATATAACTTAATTATATATATGCTTATTATTAAAGGTATTAAATTATATAAATGTATTTAACTTATTATATTAATATTATTATTACTATATTTTATAATACATATAAATTTTGATATTATTTGAATTCCCTTTAGTGGTTATTTCTACGGAAATCGCATTGTTCATGTACCCACCAAGTTCGTATTAGGTTTGATAGTGATTATTGATATGCTTCTTATTGTTATATAAATATAATACATAATATTAAATTATATATAAATATATAATAATAAATTAATAATTAATAAATAAATAATAATTATAAATGTTGCGATATAAAATACAGGAGAATACCAACACCGTAATGACACCCTTAATTTACTTTTCGCATATAGAAAGTCTCCACTCTGGACATACTAAAGTCAATTGAGATATACTTTTGCGCCTAGAAACACGATCTTCTAGAGAATTCAATTCAATTGGGAAGAATACATATACAGCTAGTATATTCTTTTGAGGAGACATTAAAATTGTACATGGTGCACGCCATTTAGGTCTCAAATTCGAAAGGTTGCTAAAAATATCTCTATTCTGGACCGCGCATATATATAATAACTCAAGCAAGTACTATGTGATTTTACTTATATGGTAATACAAAATGAAAATATTACTCTGTTTAGACCGTTTTTCTAATAATGTTCGTCGCTTATTAGAGATACAATGAGATTCAGAGTATCTATGAAAATAGATACGCAGGATTTGTAATACATTTTACATTAACCTGTTACTTGTTAAATTGAGCGGATTAAAGCGACTACTGGATGAATGAATCATAATCATTTTATTACATATATGATAAATTAAATATATTATTATATACAAATAATTATTACTTAGAAATAGAGTATTATAAATATTACATAAATATATTAAATAATTATTTCATATAAATTTAAAAATATATTGAAAAAGAATTAAATATATATTTTCCTACTTATAATATATATTATATATAGATATTAATATATATATAATATATAATAATTTATATGTGAATGGTATCGACAAATATCGAATATATAGATATACTATTTGGATAACTATTAAACTAGATATCGATAATATTATATATATATTATAATATATAATATATATATACTATATATATATATATTATATTTATATATATATATATATTAATATATACTATATATATTATATATTAATTAATTATATATATAATATATATATGTATATTAAATATATATTATATTATATTTATTAATAACTATATAATTATATATATATTATTATAATAATATTATATATATATATATAATATTATATACATATCAAACATTTCCTCAACTTTTATTTCTGATCCAATAGTAGTTATTCTAATATATATATATTTATATATATATATGTAAATGCACAAATATAAATTTAGGAGTATCTTATGAATTAATATAATTATAATATATATATATATATATATATATAGGTGTCCAAGAATATATGCTTTCATTGAACTCATTCTTAATCTGGAGTACAGTATAGATTAGTTTTTCAATCTTAGATAAATGTGAGAACACAAATGCCCAAGTCATCTACAAAGAGAAAGCAAGAATACTAGTTCCAACTGTTAAAAGTTAATTAATTTAAATGATATATCATATTATTTATAGATTTCATATACCTAAAAAACTCCAGATATGGAGGAAGTGTGTGGGTAAACGACAACTAACGAAATTTCGTGAAGTATTCAATATCATATATATATCAACCAATTTAGTTTTCTTCGATGGCCCTACATAAATAATAAATAATCCCTAGGTAGATTCATTGCCTCATAGAAAATTGGACTATATTTGTGTTATATACGGATTGTTTATGATGACGGGGAATTGAAGTGAGTATATCGTAAGGCGTGTAATAATGTACTATAGTATATCTCGGTTATCCACTGAGTACCGGTTTTGCCGAATATGTCTGTTTTCACGATGAGACGTGATACCTACATAACTATACTTTTTTAACCGTTTTCAATGTATACAGATTTAGACCTAGGTTGGCATTGTGAGATGGAGCTTATATATAAATATTATAGCACATAATTTCTGCACGCCTAGCCTTCTATTTTCCGTGACATTCTCAGATATTTTGATTATAAACTCTTACATTACGAGTGCAAACTCATAAGAGTGGTCGGATACGTTCAGCATACTATAGTTAGATACACTGGCGGCGGCGTTATATGGACGCTACAAATGTCATTAATTACATTTGCAATTAGTGTCAATCAAGCATTTACTATATGAGGAAAGAGAGAAAAAACAGATACATGTAACAATTGGAGGTTCCGACCAAAAAGTAAACACCTTAAAGCTTTATAGCGTATTATTTGAAAAAAAAATAATCCAAATAGATGAAGTACAAAGATTCACATCAATTTTACTGAGAGACATCAGAATGTCACACATACAAGAGAAATTCAAGCATCACAGACAATCACCATCAGAGTTTGGTCTGCGATTATTCGAATTAATTGGGAATAATCGATACTACCTATTTCACGAAGGGACGTTATAATGGCGATATCTGTCGCGAACGCTACTAAGATGAGTCAGACGTAGCAGGATCTTCAAGCCAGATAAATGGAACGGATATTTCGTGGCCTACCATTCACGGTAAAACAGGAAAGAGCAGAAAACATGTCTTCGCTTCCTAGTAAGTCGTTGGAGGGGGCGACGCGACTTGAGGGGAGTTGACTTCAGGTGCGTCACATCAAGAGGAGCATTTCAGATAATTAGTGGTATAGAGAACACTATACACTTTACCAATATGGTAAATAAGAACAAATTCAAGTATACTCTCTATTAATATGTAATATAGTGTAGAGGTAATTAAATCGAGGATTGTGAATTTATGTGTTAATGAGTCTCTGCATCAGGATCAATCCTTATCGGCCCCCTATATTTTGCCTTACCTCCTGAAACGGTGAGAACTGCTGACCAATTTCCTTAGTAATGGGTTTTACTGGATGTATCTCTACTTAGATAAGAATTAGTATCATTACTAGTGTATATTAAATATATCTTATCTTCTCATGTGATTTTTTCAGTTGGATTTAACTTTCCCAGCTTCAACTTTGACCAGTAAGAATATAAATCACATATCACTCATGGCATGAATATTAAACTACTATATACTTTACAGATTGATAGATATCTGAGTAGGAAGGACACTGTTGCCTGGCCTATCTATTTCGTTCGCTGATAGCTACCACACACTCACTAGTTGGATAACCTCTTTTATATATCTTGGTGGACGTACAATATTCCATAAAGGTTCGTCGATATACTGATATTATACCTAATATACAGTATAATGAGTTCGGGAACTACAGGAAAGGAGAGAGAGAGATCAGACGAGAGGGGCGAAGAGAGAGAGTGTTTGGTAGGATTTCCATATATATCCAACTAGATTAAATGAAATGAAGTATATAATCACCGAATGTCCGGAACTAATTAAATCAAATGTTACGTTATAATAAATTATACTCGGAAAGTGGAATAATCACTCATGTTGATAAACACATCATTGTTATTTCCTCAGATTTGTCTTCTAAGTAATTACGACTGGGAACGAAAGAAGTTGGAAATATCATAAGATTATTAATAAAAACATAAAATAATATAATATAATAAATAATATAAGAAATATAGTACACATAAACATCAAAATTGTAATGTTAGGTCCTTAGTAATAGATAAATAAACAAAAAATAGCTTCGAGATTTTAAGCTTACCTTATTAATCGTATCCTTTAAAGATAATAAAAAGTATTAAGTAAAATTTATTAATATTATTATTATTAATTACTTATTCATTAAATTTTTGCAGTCGATTCTCTTGTATATATTTTACTCACTCTATTCTTATTATTATTAATTATTTTATTATTTAATCCTCATTGTCATTATGGTTTGGGATTTCTCATTATACCAAGTATTATTCACTTATTTATATTTTAATATTATTCACTTTATTATTTATTCATTAATTATTATTAATTTATTATTATTATTATTATTATTGAATTACTATAGTATTTATATCATTATTATTATTATTAATTGACTAAATATTTAATATGTTATTAATTATATTATTATAGTAATTATTATTATTATTATTTGCTGATTATGGGAGGACGCTCTTTCCCACGTAAGGAATTATATTCGCGCATTAAATGGAGCATGGAGTCGCATAAATATAAGGAGATGAAGGTCGGGGTCATGACCGGTTCATGTAGTAAGCGTCTATTTACTGGCGGTAAGCTAAGTCCAGAAAAGAGAGTTGGAACGTATAGTAAGTATGAACCATGAGGAATCACCATATCTATATTAATTCAGTATTTGAAAGGATATTAATAGTATGTGATACTGTATATAACAAACTGTTTTAAGAACGATACGGATAAAGAAATATCATAATAGAGAAGGTCAAATTGAGAAAATCGAATTCTCCAATAGAGGGATATTTAGATAAATCAAGCTTTGTGCCAATACTATATAATATTCGAATGGGTTTTGATTTGTTAGAGCGCCACAGCCGAAATGATTGCCGAAATGTCACGAAGGCAAGACCATAAGTAAATTGGAAAGAGGATGAAGAAGACTAACTCATCTATGAGCTCAGTTTTTTACGAAATATACATACTTAGGCGATTAGAGTAGATATAGATTAGAATGAATTAATTGAGATGCTTCCAAATCTTTCTGTTGTAACGGAGTGAAATAACGAGAAATTATGAGAAGCCATTACAAGAAAGAGACACACATGAAGATTCAAAGGAGAGAGAAAAGATCGCATAGATGATAGATGTTGAGGATGAGAGAGAACGAGGAGAAGAGGACGCAGAACAGAAGCGAGTAGTATGAGTATGAGAGAGAGCACGACAGAGAGAAGAGAGAGAGACGACGGAGAGAGAGAGAGAGAGAGAGAGAGAGAGCAGCACGCCCTAGACAAAAGAGAAAAGAGAAGACACTACCTTCGGCAGAACCGAGGAGAGAGAGAGAGAGAGAGCACGCACGAGAGAGAGAGCACGCATATTGACCATGACGCACGCACGCACGCACACGAGAGAGCAGAGATGTATGTGGTGGGACCACGCATATCATGTTAGGTTGTTAAAGGACAGATGAGAGTAAGAGGAAGAGATAGACTTCGGTATAAGGATGTGAGTAGCAAATAGTGATCAGGTTTTTTTATATGTTTTGTTATTTGTAATTGGAGTTTGGATTCTGAGTATGGATGAGATTTGGTATACTATATCTAGAAGGGTAATGGTTTGAGGAGACGAAGAATCAGCTTAGGATAGATGAGTGAGTGCTATAGATAGAAGTTGTGACGCGCCGAGAGAGAAGAGAAACAAAAGGTAGGAGTAATAAGGGAGGTATGCAAAATACAAGGAGGGAATGTAGAGAAGAAGACAGAAATTGTAACTGAGAGAAAGAAGAGCAAAGAGGAGAAAGAAGAGAGGAGAGAGAAGACAAGGAGTGGAGAGAAAGAGGAGAGGAGGAACAGAGAGGAAGTAGAGAAATTATGAGTGATATGACAAGAGGAGGAATGTAGTTAAGATAAACTACAGAGGAGGGAAAAGGGGAAGAAATAAGAGGGGTGATAGGGGAAGACGGAGATGAAGCATTTATTGTGCAAAAAGCCAGACCAAGAAAGTACGAATTGTAGACGATAAGGAACCAGAAAAGAATTATTGCGAGATAGCTTGTAAGAGGAAGAAAGAGATTTTTTTTTGTATGAGACGAGACAGATTGACCGCAGGGGAAATATGAAAGAGAAGAGCTAGGGACGAATGGATTTCCTGAGAAATGTTAGAGAAGGACGCGACTAGAGATATGACAACGCAGACGCATAGTTAGGATATAATACAATCCTCTCATTGTGACGAATAGCCGAAAATCAAGCAGAAGTCTAACCAAGTTTGCTTAGAGTTTTCAGTTTGAAGGGAAACGCGTAGAAAATCGATTTAGCACACTGCCTGCCAGAAGAGGAAGAGATCAGTCCCATGAGACCACTCACGCACAAAGCAGAGTAATTATATATAACTCTATGCGATAATGTTGGAAAGGAGTAATCACAATTAGAGTACAGGTGAGCTAATGGATCAGGATCACGGTTTCTATGACAGGCTCCGAAGTGCTAAACACAGATTTACTAGCACCTAGTAGTGCGGGATGTAACTTTCTCTGAGGCAAGAGCTTGATGGGAATAGATGATTAGATTGATGGTAAGATGTGTATAAAGGGATTAGGAATTTCAGCAATTAGTGACAGTTTTGATCTCTCTCAGATAATTATAGGTAATTATTACTCATTCATAAATATGACTATATTAAGTATTCAAATAAACATCGACGACTACCCATTATGCATCTAAATGACATTTACTATATAATATATATAGGTTGTTATATCCTAATTTTTCAAGATGGTTAGATATATAATATAAACCAAAATATTTATTTCTTTATTATTTTATTACTATGAATTTTTAACTTTTATCTTTTTAAAATAACATATTGTTAAAAGTCATTGGTTTTTATTTTTAATTTTTTTATTAATATAAAGGTATTATCTAAAAATGAAATAAATTTTAAGTTTAAAAATTTGTATAGTAATAAATTATTATAACACATACATACACACATATTTATTTATACTATATAAAATATACAATATTTGTTTATTTTAATGTATTTATTTTCAATGTATGTATTGAGTGCATCTGTGGCCTATACTCTAGCTTTGAATCTCTAAATGTCATTCTAACCTCTTTCTTCTGTTTGAGCGAAGCCACAGGTCTATGAAGGAGATTTGATATTGTATTTCTGTAGGTGAGAGCGCAATGGGGTGGGAGGGGAGTTTCAGCAGATAAGGTTGTTACTGAATACAGTTTTACCGTACTATTAAGGCATTCTATCGACAGAGTGGGGGAGAATGTCTTGAGAGTACGAAACCTATGTTTGTAATCTGGAAAGATCTGGGAGATGTTACTGATGACTAATCTAGAGAGTGAATATTGCATCTTATTTAGTGGAAGTTGTGTTTTGCGTTGGAAGGATATATTCGGGGGGGGGTGAGTAGGGCAATTGAGATATATGAGGTGATTTTGTGGGCTGTTTATCTTGAAGTATCTGATTGAGTAAGTGCGATATGAATTGGATGAGAGAGATGTTTTATAATTTGGGGGGAGGGTGGAATTGGTTCCTAAAGAGTTTCATCCGAAGTAGTAAGGTACCAGCGATAGTCATCTCTTGTTCCTAGGTGAATAAGTTATGACATGGGTGGGTAGGGTCATAGAACAAGAGTCTTGCCGTAGAATTGTGTACCTATCATATTAAGATGATCCTGAATGGGTAGAATTTTTGTTTCCTCATGCAGGTGTTGGGTAGGGGTGGTTTTTTAGGCAACAACATTTAATCCTATGTGGGTATGAACTTTTAGGAATACAAAAAATGAATCAAAAAGAGATCTGTATTGATAAGCCAACAATCATTAAAAATTGATTCTGTGATTATATTGATAGTTTACGAATCCGATATATTGATATGTCAAAGCTGGTCATAAAACATTTTTCCAATACATAATTTTTGATTTGATCTATATTCTATTTTTCTTTTTGTGCTGTGATTATGATTTTTGAATGAGAGGTGTAAAGTTGAAGTGGGTGTTAAAAATATAAGTTATACCGATTATTCTGAGTATTTTGTTTAGGGGGTGATGGAGTAATGATGACTTGTGTCTGTAACTAGTGATCAATGTTATAGATGATTTCTCCTAGATAGCTGATCAGGAGATTTCAAGATTGATTCAATGTCTCCGGGCAGACGCCGACATTCTGTTGGATAATAAAACCAAGCTTCTGGGAGACTTAGGTATAATCTGTGCGCAGATATTGCCGGCAGTGTGTTAATGAGAGGGTTAACTAATAATGGCCTATGGTTGTCATCGTGACAGATATAGGAGTTATTATTTTTGAAATGTAGCAAGAGTTATATGGGGGTAATGAACATAAAAGGATCAGAACGCCTATAAAATAATCTTAACTTTCGTACCTCTACCACACCAGAAAAACTTAGCATTATATATCCATATAAACCAGAAAAAACACTTGGAGGGGGATGGTGAACCCCTACGGGGGCAGCCAACGTACTCGTCCAAAGACGAGTGATATCTCGCACATAGAGTATATCACTTTAAAGGCTCAACAACTTTTTATGAACAACTTTAGAGAGAATTTTAAAACTTTGAGGGGGCTGCATCCCCGAAAATTTACCCACATGCAACTTCGTCTACGACTAGGTGAAACCATCACACATATATTTATACAATTTTGCTATTTCACGATATATTGAACGCACGAATGAAAAATTGACCTTACCCCCCCCTTGATGGTATGTTTTTTTAGAACTCATAATACATATTATATATATATATATATTTATATATATATATATATATATATATATGAAATATCTTTTTATATATATGTTTTTTATAGGGTAAAATTATATAATATATATATATATATATAATAATATATATTATATATATATAAATAAAATTGTAAGCTTGACTCTGCCGACTCTCATGCCGAGAGGACCGCATCACGTGGGTATAAAATAATCCGCGTAGGCAGTGTGGAGTTTTATCTCCTGGGTCAGAATTAAACTCGCTGCGAAACATATACGTTAGGTGGCGCTGGATTCGGGATAGTCCGCCCTTAAGGTAGCGATTTCCTCTGAAAGGGCAATAAAGCACGTTAAAAGGTAGTGAATCTATGTATTATTATAATATTATAATACTATTATATTTAAAAATTAAAATATAATATAATAGTAAAAGTATATATAAAATAGATATATAAATATAATAATACTACTATATATATTATATCAAGTTATAGTTTATATAATGTATCAACACTGAAACCAATTTCATAATGTCAAAATAATATATAATATAATCTATAATATATAGTATAAAAGGAAAATATTATATATATAGATAATAGTTATATAAATTATTAATTATATATCAATTTATATAATAATAAATTTAAATATTATATTATATATATAGTATTATATATATAATATACGATAATATATATATATATATATTATATATATGATGCCTAAATATATTATATAAAGTATATATATATATATTATTATTTATTAATATATATATATAGGAAAAATATACTAATCCTAGAATCATTTCGCGAGTCACGATTAGTTTAGTCTACTAAGGCGCAAAATGAACTTTGGGGCTCAGCACCGCCCTGCATAGGGCATAGCGGAGTGAAATCACGACTCAGGCTAGCTGACGAGTTACCTCATAAGAGTGGGATACGATATCTCTAGTAATGAGGGGTTGTCCTATTACTTTTTGGATCGAGTCCGGACCAGTGGACCTAGTACTACTGATATAGTAGATAAAAGTAACCAGTAGGATTTGTTGAAGATTTTGTAAGTAAAAGTATATATGCGGAGGGTATATAGAAAGTTCTTTTATGTGAGATTAAAGATGTTGTCCGGGCCAGAGCAGGTGAATTTTTTAAGGTTTTGACAAGTATGATATATATAATTTGTGAAGCAAGAATGGGGGGTATATGGGGTTACTTTATTAAGCTGTTTTTTTGAGCGGACGTAATATCATTCTATTATTTAGTGCGTGGGTAAGGTTTGTTGAGTATTGCGATGATTGAAATGTTTTGTGCAAGGATATTGAGCAGTACTAAATGAGTCGATTGGGGCGGACGAGCTTGCTTTTGGTAATTAATAGGAAAAAGTTTTGTATATTACTTGCCATGTTAATTTTTCTTCCGGCCTTCCCATGCACCATACTGTCTTGTGCATGTGACTAGTGGTTTTTAAAAAATTGTATCCCTAAGTATTTTTGTGATTAATTTTGACAGAAAAAATTTATTCTAGTTGAATATTGGACTAGGTCAGTGTGTGATAGCTTAACCGCTAGGACTCAAGTACGTATAGGAGATTTCTGTATAGTAACTGTGTGTTTTGCAGGTTCAAACCTATCAACTTCTTTAATAGTTCTATACTTTATCTAACACTAGTCCATTAACATAATGTTAGACAAGAAATTAATTTTGTGATATTATAAATACCATTAAATATGTCTATAATCAGAGGCTAATGTTAAACCTACTTTATAATTTTTTATGGCCTTCTTAGCCTATGGCCTAGGGTAAGCTAGATTTACTTTCCCATTGTATGTACGTCATTGTTCTCATCTTTTAAGGAACATTTAGTGATAATTTAGTAAACATGTAGTTGGAGTCAAATACCATACGGCTAAGAAGGTTTAGTAAAAATTAAAAGAATAATTTAAAATGATGTATGCTCTGTAGATAATAGTACCACTTCAACCCAACTCAACCCAGAACTCAACCTAGACTCAACCCAGACCTAACCTAGACTCAAAATAGACTCAACCTAGACTTAACCTAGACCCACCCAGACATTTCAATTCCCATGACTCAACCAGCTAATTGTGATTCACGAAGAAACTCCATAGGAGGTTCCTGGTTTTCTCACAGAAGCTAACCCTTGTGAGGTGGATTCGACATAATATCCTCACTAGTGCAACAGTACAGTTTCTACAATTTGCCTATATATGATATTATATATATAATAGAATTTAATTATATATATATGATAGATATATATATATTATTATATATTACTAAGAGTATAATCCTATTATATGTTTAGATTATTTTATAATAACGCTTATATATATATAATATATTATTTATATTACCTGTTTCCAAACAAGCTGAGTCCTCCGACCGAAGTTCAAGATGGTTAATTCATAAAGTCTTTGGGACTCAAACAACTTTGGGGCCTAGGCGACAATAATCATGGCGAAAAGGGGAACGTGACCTTCTGTTTTCACATTTTGTAAAGATACGAGAGCGCTTGCAACATGTGCAATTTTGCTGCTTCGCAAGAGGCGAAGTCCTAGCAAAGGGTCCGAAGATTCAAGCGCATGAACAACGGTTTCCCTGTACTGTTACACCTCAGCTGAGTCTAAAATCTGTAGTAGTAATAATAATATAATATAAATAAAATTTAATAATAATAATAATAATAATAAATAATAATAATAAAATAATATATAAATTATAATATAATAATAAATAAATAATTAATAATAATAATAATTAATAATAATAATAATAAATAATAATAAAAATAATAATAATAATAGCATAACTACTACTACTATGAATAATAATAAATAAGTAGTAGTAGCAGCAGTAATAGAAATAGTTCTACATTTTAGTATTCGTAGAAATGTTATAAGCTTTCCTAGTTGCTTTTTCTAAAGTTGAATTATTTTACTACTAACTATTTTTTTTACACTTACGAATTTTACCAAGTGCTCTAAACACTCTTTATGAATCCGTCGAAACTTCACTTTTATTGAGTATGTGACACACCTCTTGACCAAAGGTGTACTCATCTGAGACCACAATGCCCCCCTAGTGGACCTCACTCAACAGCCGGTTATACACTTGGTAACTAATTTGGTATTGGGTATCAAAAGAGACTGATACTTTGAAACAGCGTTCTGACTCTGAATTGTCCAGCAGCTAAATTATACGATCTTAATCATTCGGTAAAGTTGCGCAGAAGATTTAAGTTCATTGGGAATGGCGGCGTAACCCCTGTCCAAGTGAAAAAATAAATTGGTTAATATCAATCATCAATAGGAAACATCAACATATATCTATTAAAATTAAATTATCATTTTCTTGTAATTACATTGATTATATTATATATATATTATATATATACATATAGTATATATATATAGTATATATATAATAGTTATTATATATATATATAATATTATATATATAGGAACTTTATTTATATTATATATATTTAATATAATTATATATTTTATATATATATATATATATATATATAATATTATATATATATATATAATATTATACTATAATATAATATATATAATAATATATATATATATATATATATATATATAATATTAATAAATAAATTTATATATCAGAGGCCGACTCCCTGCCTTCGTGCTACTCGTGCTCGCCACGAGTTGACATTATAGAAACGATCGGATTTTTGCAAATTTCACAATGTAACGGGTGATAATATTTTTCATATTTTTTTTGGCGAAAGTTGGTCAAATAAATATGAATTATTACATAAAAATTAAAAAGATTTTAATGCAATTGAAACGAACAAAGGGAAGAATAGCGCTACCAAATAAGCTTTTTAACACATTTAAAATTCGACCTAATCCGTGCCCAAAGTGAAAAGGCGGAATATGGTATCTGTGAATTTTGGGAAAAAAATTTTTTTTATAAATCAGTGTTTTATAAATGATTTGTTTAAATATTTATACTAATAAATAATATTTATAATAAAAAGTATATTTAATAAAGCACATAAAATTATTTAAAAATACTATTACTGAAAATAATTAAAAACAATAGGACGAATTAAATAAATAAATTTGAATATATTCATATAAAAGTTTGAACGGTGAGAAACCAGTAGATTCATGTGGCATAGAAAGAATATTTTAATAAGGGAGACTCAGTGAATAATATAATATATATGTTATATTCTTATTATATATAATATATCATATACATATAATATTAACGTATATATATATAGTAGTATATAAATATTATATATATAATTTAATATATATATAATATATATATATTATATATAATAAATAGCTACATCAATATTATATTATATATTATATATATATTATATATAAGTAGAATATAGAAAAAGAGAGAGAGAGAGAGAAGATAGAAGGAACAGGAAAGATAATAGTTACTAAGAGTCCTCGTAAGAATATTTATATATTTATAATATATAATATAATATATATATATATAATATTAATAAATATATAGTATATATAAAATATTATATATATTATATAACCCAATATATATAGTTATATAATATATATATATATATAACAAGATTATATATATAAATATGATGTGAGGTGGATATATGATCAACATTCCTCGTCTAAGGAAGCATCCACGTTTAAATTTGATTCAAGCCAAAATCTTCGTTAAGTTGTACGAACAATATGTGTGAGAAGCTACATTAGTAATAGTGACAACCTCATCCGCAAAAAGTTCGAATATGATATTTAAAACATCACTGATACTGTTTTCGGCAGGAGAGCAAGTTATTATAAAGAGATGGCTATTGACTTTAATATATTTATTTTTTAAATTTAAAATTATTATATTATACCTCAAAATCGTGTCTCTCACTATCATCTATATTTTTCTATTCAAAAGAATTTCTCTTCTAGATTAAGCTTTTATTATTCAAGGATTTCTCCAATAAAAAATGTATTGCCAAAAGTAAGAAATTCCTGATAAAGATCGTAATAATAGAATGAAATGAAAACCGAATATTTTTTCCTTTTAGTGTAACAATAACTATTGGGCAATCTTATCGGAAAACCACATTCTATATATTATTAAGTTAAATAGTCATACGAGAATTTCTACATTCAAAACCCATGAGGATCGCCGAGATCAGTTGTGTTATCTACATTTTTTACGAAAACTTATTCGTTATAGGAGTAAAAAGTCTCCTTTACAGAAAATCAGTCATCAATAATTTGCTTAAAAAATCTCTTGATTCATATCTTTTGCATTATTCATTAATTATCTTACTATAATGAGATTTATCTTTTTTTATATATTATATATATATATAGTTTAGTGAAATATATATATATAAATAATTATGAGTTATATATAATTATATATATATATATATATATATATCTATAATAAATGCATCTTTTGTACATTATAAGCAATTTCAGAAGAAATATTATAATATTATATATTATATAATAGTTATATATACTTATATATATATTATATATATAATATATAATATATAGTATTTAATTATATATATATATATATATTATAATTTATAATAATACTTATATATATATATATATATATAGTATATCTATATAGATATATATACGTCTATAGTTATATAACACACACTTTGAAATTAACGTCCAATAAACTTCTAATGTACAGTATTATCTTCTTCTTCTGGAACTTAACAACATAAATTTTTCTCTCATACATCACTTCACTTTCCATAAACATTACCGAGATACTTCTTGTAACATAGCCTGCTTCAGTGCATCTTCCTATCTCCTCTCTTACCACCAGATTTATAATAAACCTTACTTAAACCGCTTAAATTCCTACTGGTTATTTTTTTAACTCACGTTTCGCCTTATGTATAATGGCATATGCACACACACCCTACACACACATCTACACACCCCACCTACACGCACACTACACACACACACACACAACATATATATATAGTATATATATTATAATAGTATATATATATATGTATCTATAGTATATAGTATATATTATATATAGTATAGTATATGTTTATATTATATTATATGATATTATATTATATATATATTATATATCTTATTTAAAATTAATCGTTTTGGGTGCCTCACCTCTTTTATTGTATTAAGTTTTACTTGGGAATTTCCTTGCCATTGGCTGACTGCGAATAGAGTAGGAATGTCCCTGTTTCTCTCAACTCAGTCAGGGTATGAGATGTAGAAAGAAGTATTCAAAGGCAGGCAGAGAGGAATTTACGTAGAATAAGCTGTAGGTATGTCCCATAAATACTATTATGCAAATGGAAGTGATTGAGTTTGTTTGTTGTTGTATATTGTTGTTATTATTGTTAGCTTGTTGTTTGGAAAACTGTTTGTTCTGCCCGGTTGTTCCGCAGGTTTGTTATTGTTAGCTTATTAATGGTTAGAGTTTGGTCCCATTTAATGTGCTGTGTTTACCTTGCACTGGTTAACTTTTTTCAGTGATTATGGATTTGGGTAACTCAAAGACCGTTTCTTTCCTGTTATATTTTCTGGTCGTTCAGTTCCCTGCAATATTATATATATAAGTATATAATTATATATATATATATATATGGGCAGTAGGGAGGGTGCGCTTGCTTCCGGTTGTGGGAATTTGAAAACATCCTGCCCAATCGTATAGTATATATATTATATATATATTATAGTATAGTATATATATAGTATTAGTATATATATATATATGTTATGTATATATATAATATTAATATATATTATCTATATATAATATATATATTATATATAGGTATATAGTATATATATAGTAAGTATTATATATATATATATATTATATATAATATAATATATACTTATATATAATATATATAATATATATATATATATATATATATATATATTATTGGGATGGACCGAATATTCGTTTGTTTTTCAATATTCACATTTGCGAATGTTGAAAAAAAAATTATTCTCATTCACATTCGAGATATAAAAAATATATTCGTGATATTAAAATTAATATTATCCGCATTCACATTCACATTCTCACTCGGACACATGCAAATGCGAATATAAGACAGTCCGGTGGGATTTGATATAAAATTTGGCGACTTTTATAGAAAATTTGGCGACTTTTGTAGAAAATTTGGCGTCTTTTGAAATAACTTGACTAGAATGAGTTGACCATATACCACCTCGATGTGGTGGCAATAATTTAGGTCACAATAGAAGTCTAAGAATATTGATAGACTTGCAAGTGTGAATATATATATACTCGAGATCAATTGTTGAAGAAATTGCGCAATGGCATCCTCATCCAGTGAGGTTTGGGATTACTTCGATATCGTATCCAATAACATTGGAAAGTGTTCGCTTTACAAATCGCCATTATTCTCGGAAAGGAAGAGTGACATCTGGATTAAGAAACCATCTAACGCAAGGAAGAGGTATAAAAAAAAGAAACACGAGTAAAAGAGGGAAGGATTTCCAATACTAGCTTTAACATTGAAGCAGATTGATCTTGAAATTTGCATAGAAAATGAAAAGATATGGAACGCTAAAAACAAAAACATAAACAAAGAATGGATAGTAATTGCAGAAATGACAGTAATGGGAGATCTTCCTTTTCATCACGTTGAAGTTCTTGACTTTCTACGGTTAATGAAAGTAGCGGACAATCATCAAAGTTAGCTTTCCCCACCGATGAATGGTCAGATACTAAATCAAGAGTTCCTTTGTTTACTCTGACTAGTCATGCCGTAGACAAGGATTTTAAACCGCAAAATTTTGTATTGTGCGCAAAACCACTCACTAATCGTCACACTGATAAATATCTCTGTGACGTATTTAATGGAATATTGGCCAAACGGAACCAATCTCCAGATGAGGTTCACTGTGTCAAGAGATTTGCTGGTGCCAATATAAAGAAAGACCGTTTCTTTCTGGAGTGAATAATACAAAATCCGTAAATCATATATATATATTATATATATATATATATAATATATATATATATATATAATATATATAATAGATATATATAGATATATAGTATATATATATATTGTGGTATATATATATATATAAATATATATATTTACTATATGATGTTTATAATATATAATATTATATATATAATATAATATAGTAATAATATATTATATATATATAATATATATAATATATATACATAACATATGTCTAATATATTTATTTATGTCACATATCCCTATAATATTTAAGTTTATAGATATGAATAATATGAGTATATAATATTATATAATATATAGTATATATATATATATATATATATACGTATATACTATATCCGTCTATTTATATATATATATATATATATATATATAGTCAATGAAGTTCTCTCAAAATGTAGGTAAATTGCTGCACACTTTAATCGTTCGACCATGATTCAAGAAGAATTAAATAAAACAGAGGCCAGAATTAACGGTCCACAACTTTCAGTAATACTTGGCGTAATCAAGAATTGGAACAGCACTCTACAAATAAATCACTCTCTGCTTGTACGGCCACTGCAATGATAAAATAAATATCTTAACATAACATGACAATTCTATTCTAACCAATTGAAGAAATAACCATGCTAACAAAAATTAAATTATCAATAGCCGACGTCATTCCTATCCTATCATCTGTAAAGAAAGTATCCTCGGACGAGGATACTCAATAATAAAACGAGAAGTGCAACGACATTGAGAAAAATTAACATAAGGTTTTCTTTCAGAGAGATCCCATGACATAGATTTACAGAGATGGTGAAAGGAAGCGTCTGCCGAAAATGTATAGGAATTCAAAAATTCAAGTCTGAAATAGTTATTTGAAAACTATCGACAAGCTCCACTATTACCAACGTCATAAATGCAATTCAATATTCACGTAGACGAGATAATGACCAGCTGTCTGAGCATTCATCAAAAATCGTCGAGCATTATATTATGTCAGAATGAATCGCATTTTCCATGACGAAGATCTTTTTCATGGTGAAGAAAGCCTGAGGAAACGCATTCCTGTATTTCATTGTTAGCATTACCTTGATTGTCTGTCATAAAGTGTTACCAGTGAAATCTTAGTGTTGATAGTATAATCTATGATGTAAAATGTAGTAGATTAAATGCTCAGAGAGCTGAAAATTATCGGTTTTGAAGCATAATCTTTCAATAGTTTATTTCAACAATTAATTATGCTACCAACTGTACAGTAGGTCTATAAATTTATGTTGTGGTTTTCCTCATTCAAAGGGAGGAAGGAGGTAGGGGAAAGAGGTCGGTGGGATGCTTGTAAGAGTGGGCCTCCATTCTGCATCCTGGAAGCATAGGAAAAAATATTATATTTATTCAATTTTTAATGGCTGAACTCTTAAACAGAAGAAAATATTCTGCTTACACCTAGTATAAAAAAATGGCACATTATTGGCAATATGTAATATTCACATTCGTGAATATTAAAAATTATTCGCATTCATATTTGTATTCGTGAATAGAAAAATAATATATTCGCATTCCCATTCGCGAATATTGAAAAATAAACATTCGGTTCATTTTAACCTAATATATATATATATATATATATATATATATATATATATATATATATATATATATATATTATATATATATATATAATATATATATATTATATATATATATATATATATATATATATATATATATATATAATATAAATAGGATGACTAAAAACGGAATAAGAGCCATAAGGTTTATAAGTTATCCTCAACGTTTCGAGTCACTCATGACTCATCCTTATAATAACTTATAAACCTTATGGCTCTTATTCCGTTTTTAGTCATCCTATTTATATTGAAAATAAGGTTTCCCAAAAACAAACCAATATCTAATATAATACGAAGCAGATACGATGACCTTACTCTTGGAATCTTCCGCAAAAATGAAAACTTAACCAAGCGCATATGCAAACTAAAACTGGATATCCGTTTCCTTACGATATGCAAAACCTATAATTATATTCCATCGTTCATGAAGTTTAAACTCTACCGCCGCTCGCTCTACAACAGTCACTTCTATAGATCCTGGACTGCGAAACTACTTATTAATGAATTAAAATTTAAACAATCTTCCCTCCGTAAATTAAACTTAGAATTGTCAAACCAAACAAATCTTCTGAAAAATAGCGTATCATGGATCGATTTTATGTGCTTACTTAAAGTTATTAATTTCAATTCCTCTACTTATACTGATCAGATCAATAAACGTCATAAACTCCAAATTGGAACAAATTCTCTTTAATTTCCAACTTTAATCGTAACCAAATAACAATTATCTTTTAACTATAGAGACAAATAGAGGTCCCTTTCCCTATTAAAAACGTACTCTCTCTCTAGGTTTAGATTTTAAGCTCCCGACCTTTAAACTTAACTTTTACAATTTCTTCCTCCTTTTTGAAAAACTTCACCTATCCTTATCTAATTATGACATCAGAGGTAATCGTCCCGACTTCACTGCGAACCTAAAATCCTTAGCCCACAAATACTACCACAATTTTAAACCCCCTAACTTCCCCTCCCTTCTTTTCACAAAAGCTAACTTATTAGCCCTGAAATCTCTCCGAAATGACCCCACCATTACTATCTGCTCCCCTGATAAAGGCAAAGGAGTGTGATAAATGAACCAAGTCCTGATTACACCATTTAAGATGAACTCACCTCCTCTCAGACACCTCCAAATTTAAAAAAACTATACACTGATTTATGGCAGTCCCCATACTCATACCAAATACCAACAAAAATTAATAACTTTCTTACGCTCACTTAAAAAACAAAATTTACTCACCCCTTACTACTCACAACTCTATGTTTCCGGATCTACCCTGGCATAATGTATGGAAAACCCAAGACCCATAAGCCTTGCCTTCCCCTACGCCCTATCCTTTCAGGTATTAATATCCCCTCCTATAATATTCTAAGTTTCTCATCCCCTATCTCCAACCCCTTACCACTAACTCTTACACACTCTGACTCTTTCACCTTCTCCAAATACATCCAATCCCTCCATTTCCCTGACTGTTACATCACCAGCTTTGATATTACAAATCTTTTCACCAACATTCCTATCTCCGAAACCTCCAACATTATCTCCAACTCACATAACTCCAATATCCCGGCCTCCCTCAACCTAACCCCCCAATTTCAACAAACTCTTAAACCTTGCCTACTTAACAATAGGCGTTTTATTCAACTTTCAATGATCAATACTGACACAAACAGTGGAACTGCCCATAGGGCTCCTCCTCTAGGGCCCCACCTTTGCCACTGCTTCCTTTGTTTACCATGAGACTAATTGGGCTTCAAATGACTTGCCAATGAATTCAAGCCCCTTGTATACAAGAGATACATTGACGAACTGTTTCTTTAATTTTTTTCGTAATAAAAACCAATCCGACTTTTGTTTAACTATATTAACAAAAAACACCCCAATATTCAATTTACCCGCCGGGATGAAACCAATAACACCCTCCCCTTCTTGATGTCCCTAATCCAGGCCACAAATCCCAATGCGATTCCCACCTCCGTTTATCGGACCTCACACCACTCCTCCTCGTATTAATTTCCTTAAGCTCATCCCCCTTCAAATTCCTCCTTAAACCATTTCATGGTCCTTCACAGAGCCTACCAAATCTGCTCAACATGGCAAAACTTCCCTATGAAATGGTCCACCTTAAAACTCTCTTCACTTTTAACTTCTTCCCACCCAAACTCATTGATTCCTCCATTCACGACTTCTCCATGAACATATTTAAAACCAAAAATTCCTTTTGCAACAGCACCCAAACTTTCAGTTTACTTAAGATCCCCTACATTGGCCATTCCCACCCTTCATTTAATCTTTGACGTACGCAAACTCCTTAATACCTTCTTCCCTTCAACTTCACCCCCACCTCATTGCTACTAACCCCCTTTCCATTAGCTCTTCCCTTTCCCCAAAAAATATGCTCCCCTATGTTGTTTGAGATCCTCAGTTTGTCTACATATTTAAATGTGCAGATTGCAAATACCTTGCTATATAGGCCAAACAGCCTTCAACTACAGCATGAGAATACATACATATAGGCACATCTTTCGCACCAACCTTCCCATACTTACCCCCGAACACTCCCAAATCCGCTCCCACACACACACGATTCTGGTCACCCCCTCCGCTTCTCTGATTTTAACATTTTGGCATTCATCTTACTCTGATACTGACGCGTAACGATTTTTTGGAATCCTTTACATTAACAATTAAATCCCCCTTTTGAACTCCCTTCCGCACTCCCTACCTCTAAGTATTAATTAACCCTTCAATCCATCTACTAACTTGATAATTTTGTATTCACTTGCATTTTTTGTTTAACACTATTTATATGTATAAATGGATAGGCATATCCTTTTATTTTATTTTATTTTATTTTATTTTATTTATACCTGCATATTCCTCTACATATCCGTTACTTATACTCTGGATTCTCAAACATTTGACCAAACCAACTAATATTTTTTGTTGTCGTTGCCCCCCATGATTTTATTACCAAGAGAACTTTTAACTCGAGATCTATTTAGGTATAAAATTTTTGCATTTTGATTTAAATTTCGTTTCAGATCTTATTGTAATTTTTAATCTTTATTTAGTTTTTAGTTCTAATTTTTCACTCACTAATTGTGCATTTGTGTCCTTTTATATATATGGTGTAACACTAATTTGTATTTAATATGTACTTTTGCAATTTTAATTTCACAATGTCATTTATTTTTCATCGTTTAACTTTTTTTGTAATATTATGTATATGTGTTCTTTCAGCCTCCTGAGGATGAGTCATGAGTGACTCGAAACGTTGAGGATAACTTATAAACCTTATGGTTCTTATTCCGTTTTTAGTCATCCTATTTATATTGAAAATAAGGTTTCCCAAAAACAAACCAATATCTAATATATATATATATATATATATTATATATATATATAATCTCAATTATATTATTATATATAATATATATTATAATTATATATATATATATATATATATATATATATATATATATATATATATATATATATATATATATATATATATATATAAAATATATATATATATATATATATATATATATATATAATTAAAGAAATGAGCATCTACAAAAGTGGCACTTCTGTATTGCCTGACATCCACGCTCAGTTCAGTTACAAGGAGTATTCACAGAATATCATCATCGTATCTTGATCCATAGTAATATCAAAATATTAACATCCCCATCCGTTTTCCTAAGCATGTGTACACACATTTTTGGTTTATGAAATTGAACATTAGAAGCACAACTATTTAAAGTTATGAATTCCTCCTCAGAAAAGAATGACTGATATAATAATTGAAGATCAACGGTCAAAGATCAAAGGTCAAAGATCAAAGGTCAAAGATCAAAGGTCAAGGATGAAAGATCAGAGTGTGAGTGGGTCTTTAAATTCCCAAGCCATTTTCCATTTTTTAACTTTGTTTCCACTAAGTTCTAATAGCTGATGTAATTCAGTAAATTGACACCTTAAATGTTATATAAATAACCCCATTATTAATATCAAATCCTTCTAAATACTCATAAAAACTTCCCTCAAAATATAATAAACCTCTACATCACCCACCCTACCTCCACATACCACCCTAACAACTACAAACCAAACCAAAATACATTCTATATAAACTAAAATCTTATTTCAATCATAGGCGGAGACTATAATGCCCATCATAAACCTGGTTTTAAGACTATCCGATATATTCCAGATGTATATTTATCCTCAATAAATTTGAAAATCTAAACATTCTAAGTCACAAAAACCTGCTCAATATTATCTCCCACCAAGATAACCAAATCCCTTCAACCTCAAACGTAACACCCTCTTCACCATCAATATACCCAGCTTGACCATATAACACTGAAACAGCCCTAACTTCAGATTCTCATAATACTATCAGACACGAAAACATAACCAATACGCCTTAAGAAAAATACCACCTTAAACAAACTATAGAAAGCAAACTAAACACACATCACGTAGAAGCCCACCTGATTCGAACTAGATAACAAACTCTCGCATTCTTT
>JABUQX010087208.1:30000-61232 GCA_015478945.1 Trachelipus rathkii
CAATACACTCACACTTTCTATTTCAAAAATGTTCTTGCGGAACAGTTTGTTATTTTTATCGTTCACAATTTTCAAAAGTATTGGTTGGAGGAACGCACGTGAGAATCCATGAAATAGGTGTTCAATGACACGTTACTTTTATTATCTCGTAAGATTTCAAAAATCATCCACTATTTCTTTGTAGTTTCCTCATCTCATTACCTAAGAGGTTCTGAGAGATACTCTTGAAAAACTTAAATAAAAAATTTTCCGTCTATTTTAACTGATTACCAATGTTCTCAACTTAAATCAGTTTTTTCATTTGTGATCCTGCGAAGATCCCAAGTTTGATGTTTGGGTTTTTGATCAATGATCTTCGATTCTTCCGGAATTGTTTTCTAAGTATGAAAATCGAAGTTCACTTCGACACATGGCTTCAATAAAGATATTCACAATACCTAACTTTATAAGGCGTGAAGGTAGATACACTTTTCTGTGTAGATAAAAGTGGTTTGCCATCAATCTTTTTTCCCGGACTTATTGATGTTCTCTCTCACCATTGTTTTTGTGTGAAATGGTTTATCAAATCTCCACTGTCTCACTTATGAAGAAAACAGCAGTAGTTAGTGAAACTAAGATGTATTCCAGGCAAGAGAGAGAGAATTTCAATTCACCTCATGCATTATGTTTGTGCTCTTCATACTTGATATTTCCAGCTAATATATATTTCCATTATAATGGAAGCATGAGACACTGATAGAAAATTATTTCTACCGTTAAGAAGCACATCATTCAAGCTAACTTTGGATGAATAGACAAAGTGCCAATAAGTATTATTTAAAAAAGAAACTAAATCATACTAAAGGGTTAAAGAGAAGAAACTCTCAAGATCACAATGCTTATCTCTAAATGCACATTCTTTTGTCTTTGTTGAGGAACTTCTAGCCTATCAATTTAGGGTCTAAGGTTTCGTTTGCCTTTTAGGTATGTTCAAATCTCGAACAAAGTCATTGTGAACTCCTTAAGTAAATAAATATAGTTCGGAGGCAAACAAGATAGTGCAAGAACTGAATCGTGTCTTACATGCTCATTTTCTTAGTCATAATCACTATCAAAACATCTTATGGAGTCTTTGCACAGCACCACTTCATTAGGAGACATAGTTAGGTCTCACGGCAGAAGATAAATTCGGGTACATCGCAATGTGCTTTGATTTAGATCTGGTGCACGAAATGTTTGTTTGTAGAGCAAAAATAGCAACCTGTAGATTGTTCATTTGGTTCACCCAAAAATTATGGAACAAAAAGCTTCATGTGACGAGAACTCTGTGACCTATCTATGAAGAGACTGGCACAGTAACTGACAATAAATATGAGGGGTCAATTTCTATCTTGCATGTCTTAACATGCATCAAAGTAAACCTTACAACACCTTTTAATAAGTGGGAATCTAGTTTCTAATATTTAAATGCTACCTCACAGCAAATGTATCAAAAAAGATTAGGCTGGTTAACAACAATTTATAAGCATCAAGTCGCTTTGTGTTCTATACACTATAAAGTGTACACTGAACTACATTAAAAGCAGTTATATAGAAACACACAGCCTTAGATGTTTGCGGTAAAAACTACTCTGAGCTCCAATTGATGAGGAGTGCTCACTCAGACAGTAAGCAGTTAAATATATGACTCATCATGTCTAAGCGCTTCTTCCAGTAGACTCGGACCCAAAAGTTCTTTTCCCTTCTAAACTAAGACTAATTTTCCCACAACAATAATTTACAATAATCTACAACAGCAGAATTTTGCTGATTAAAAAAATAAACTCATCAAATGTTTTATAAATATTTCATATAAAAATGTATAATCTTAAAGAGGTCGTAACTCTTAAAACAACGTTTGATAAAAATGTTGTGAAACTATTTGAAATTAGCGTGAAAGCTGCCTTTGAAGAACCGCTGAATTTTCCACCGAGAAAATTTATGGACAAAACTTATCGAGAGGAATAGGATGAACCATGAATGGGATGGAGGAAGTGAGATTGTATGACGATCAACATGGATGGAGAGGTTTATTCCAAGACATCTGACAAGTGAGTGCACTTATATCAGCATGAGAAGGATGAGAAATATAAAATAGTAAACTAGGAAGTCAAGTGACTTTGCCATGAGAAAAAAAGTCATATTTGACTCGAATAAGGATACTGTTTCTGGATGAGTAATACAGCAAACACTATCTTTGTAGCGAGCGTGCGTTTGCTCGTTATATGCTAGATCCATCTGTTAACACGGAATCTTGTGTTGGAGACAAGAACTAATCTATATTTTGGTGCTAACGCTCGCTTGTATTAGTTACCATTTTATATAACCCGCAAGTACTCTACCCGTGTATTTGTTCATCTTACCTCCCCAATGATCTCTTATATGTGTATGTACTAGCTCGTTCTCGGCCCATGATTTATTTTAGAACCTATCTACTTCCCTAAATAATTTTTCAATTCATATACTGATGAGCTTGGAGATGATTCCCCAGCATGACAGAATGTTTTCCCATTCACCAAATTCTGAAATTCTGAACTTTTAGCTCTTTCCCCCCCCCCCCCCCCCGAGGTGTTTTCTCACTGGCAATAAGGTCGACTTGAATTCGCACACGAATTCTTGTTATCAATTCTGCACCCTCAACGTCAGTTATCATTTTAAACACGATTTTATCCATACGTACCCGCTCGCATTTGCCAAATAACTTTCATAAACAGGATTAAGACACCCCTTATCCTCCCAAAGCCCGTGCTTACCCACCATACCAATGTAGATTTCTGTCTCTCATGATTGGCTATTTTTCGTATTACAGAAAAAAATTTCTTTCTGACCCAAATAAAATAGATCTTGATTCTCTTAATACTAAGGTAAATATTTGGTTTATTTTATAAAATTACTTTACTTAAAACGCCCCTAACAATAATCCTATCATAAAAATAATACATATATATATATAATATATATCTTATATATTATATATTATATAATATATATATAATATATATTATATATATATATCAATATATAAATATATATATTATATTATAATATAAAATATAATAATATATATATTAATAATATATATATATAATTATATAATATATATATATATTATATATAATATATTATATATAATTATATATATATATATGGTATGTATATATATATATATATAATATATATATATATATATATATATATAATATATTATAATAATATATATATATATATATATATATATATATATATATATATATATATATATATAAGTGAAAAAACAGGTAGGTATGAGACACTTTGTGTTATAGGGCTGAATGTGAAAAAGAGTTAAACGAAGAATTTTGAAAAAGGGATGATAAATTAAGAATAAATTACGCACAATGCACAATTATTACACTACATTTTACATGATAAATTTAGACAAAAAAAATTACCGTTTCTTTTTTGAAAAGTCCTTTATAACGTCCTAATTAAACGTTTGGTTTCGTAATTGAGGCACGTACTGATCACAGAAACCCATTAAAAGAAACCAATAAACCAAAAAGCCAAAAAGCAGAAGGCGAGCAAATGTTACATAATTGAACACTGGGGTTGAACGATTTTTTTCATTCATTTTGTTATAAAGTTTATTTTAAAAAGCGAAAAATATATATTAGTATGTTGCAAATGCACTTAAGGGGTTAACTCTATATATTATTATAATCTTATGAAAATATATGAATATGTCGAAAAATAAAATCAGTATTTAGGATTTGTATTGTCTTCTATGTTAGGATTAGTTGGAATGGGTTGCCAATCAAGGTCGATAGCTGAATCTCTGTTTATTGAAGCTTTGTCGTTAGAGAGTCGAGAAATATTTTGATCATTATTTTGATTTTGAAGATCAACAAGGGCACTCATTTGACCTGTGAGATCATTTCCCATAAGTGGAGTTTGAGCAAAAAGAAATTCATTTTGTTTTCTTAAAATATCAAGCTTCAATAAAGATTTTCTGCATTTTTCACAAGGGTTGCAATCACAAGATTTGCTTATGCATTCTTTAAATTGTTCTCTCAACTTTGTTGAACCTGTTCTATCCTGATACGTATTTTTAGGTAAATTTGTTTCATGGTTAGTATGGTTATTATGGTTAGAACAATCAAGGTTAGAATTAAAAAGTAATTGGTTAATTTCACCAAAAAGATTTTTTAATTTTTGTTCTGCTTCTGCACTTCTACCGAAGGAACCGACACCAAAACCCGATTCATACCTCATCATTGATTGAGTCAAATGAGATATCGGACTTGAAGACCCCGAACGAGATCCAGGAGCCGACTGTATAGCTGAGTCAATAGAAGCTGTCATATGATTACAAGGCATCTCTGATGAAGGCTTTAATGGTAGGGATGTTGGAGGTTGCCTTTTGTTAGGCAGAGTTTTCTGCTTCTCTTGGACTGTTACAGATTGCTGAACTGAAGTTTCGTTTACAAGAGGAACCATTGAACTTGATGGACTAACGCAAGGACTTAAAGTGCTAGAAAGAATATCTCTTCCACTGAAAGTCGGATGAAGATCTTCCGATGACTGAAGTTCCTTCTCAAGATCCAATTCTAAAGACGAATGATCAGGAAGAAATTTATGCCTGCGAATATAAATTAGCATATATTAAAATATCAATAAACTCTAAAATTTTATAATAGTTTACTTTTATGCAGCATAGTTTTTTTAATTAAACCTATCCTTTCTTATATTGCAGTTTTATATAAGGTACCTTAAAACCAAACAATGTCATCCACTAAGATCAATTAATTATCCATTAAAAGTTGCACATGTTTGAGAGGTTTAAATTTTATTTACTCTTAAAAACTTGGGTGTAACGGATTAACTTTAAGATTAAATTTAAGATTAACTTTAACAAAAAGTTAAAATTCAACTAACTAGAAAAAAAAAAAGAAAATAATCCCATTTTAAAACTTGCCTTTTGAATTCCATTTTATATTTCTCAAACCCCTCGATTTCCTGAATGCTGCATTCCCAAATAATATAATTTTACCATTTAAAAATATAAATTTTAGAAAGTTTGCACACTAATTCACATCATATTTTTACTTTAAGTTTTCTTAAAAAGACTCAATATTTAAATGTTTGAAAATTAGAACTAACAATAATTTCCTAAATTAGTTTCAGCAAACTTTTAAAAGATTTATACTTTCTTAAAAGTAACATAAATTTAATAATAATTGATAAAATATATTAAAAGTTAACTTAGTTACTGAAATTTTTTTCACAAAAACTGGTTTATATGAATTAGAATTGATATTAAGTTTTTAAAATTATAAAAACAAAAGTCAAAGATTTTTAAAATTATAATAAAAACTAATTTAAAATTAAATGTGAAATCATTTTTAAATAATTTTTTAAATCATTTAAATCATTTTTTAAATGTAAAATAATCCTGTAAAATGATTTTTATGTAATGCACATTTAAGAATATATACAAATTTCCTAGAAGAACAAAGTTTACGTATCCAATTACATTGACTTAGAATGTCATAAAAAAATAATAGTTTATATATATATATATATATTCTATTTAAATTTCTCTTGTTTCAGGAAGATTATTAATGTCATAAGATGAAATGTTTTTTTTTAAAACAAACCTGTCCAAATGATGTTCACCAACTTTATATTGACTTTCAGCTTCACGTCTTCTAATATCATCTTCATATTGTTTGAAATATCCGTTGTCCCATTCAAGAGAAGGGAAAGCATCGTCCTAGAAGGGAGTTAAATTTATTTGAAACTATTTATTTAATCTTAATATGCTCAAAATTTTCATTCAAATAATAGCATATTTTTTTAAATTATAAATAAATGCATAAATTTATTTATGCATTTATTTATAACTAGCATAGTAGTTAGGAGTTATGTTATAGTTATAGTTAGTTAGTTAATAGTTAGCAGTTATAATAGTAGTTAAATACTAGTTACGATTTCACGATTTAATCAATAAAAAAACTTTATGAGTTGTTTTAATAAGTTTATAGAATATAAATATTTGTTTTTATTAATGATATACGACATTAATGTAAGATAGAAAATATATTTGAAGTAGCATGTTTTGATACAGTTCATTCTCCATTTACACATGAAATCATTTTATCATTATTTTTACAATTATGAAAAATAATTTATAATAAACAAAATATTTTTTGGCTCCGATTCTGACTCGTGCTCCGATAAAAAACTTGGCTCTCCGGATTCAGCTCCGTAGTCCTAATACTGATTATTCCAGTCTAACATTCAATTGCACATTTCAAATTCAAAAATACTCATACATTACTTACCAATGAAGTTACTTTTCTAGGTTCTTCCTTGCCTGAAATTTTAATTTTTTTGGAAGGTGTCCAATCCTTTTGGATAGTATCTATTTCATCTGGATGAAAAGCGTCAAGAGAATCTGTAAAAGAACGATCACCACTAAGCATTGAAACATTCTTCGCCTCTGAAGTCGTTGAAGTGGAAAGGTTGACATTATTGTCGCCTTCATTCGCAATCGAACTTGACCGAGATCTAAACTTTCTGTAATTATCTAAACTAGATTCTGGTCTTGATTCTCCGGAATCAAGAGAATAGTCGGTATAAGTTGTTCTAAGCAAATAAGGATTTGGCCTTGAAGCGAATCTTAAAAACTCTTCATCCATTTCAATAACGGATGATTTGAGAGTATTAAGCTCATCCTCGATATCAGCCAAGGATGTAATGGTTTGATCGGCAATGCTTTCATCCTTAATAGATAATTCCAAAGAAATCTCAGAACATTCTGAAAATGCGAAATCAGATAAATTTGAACAAATTGAATCATCCCTTCTTAAGAAATTACATTCAATACGTCGCTTAATGCACCAAGAATACTTTACAGACTAATAGCAACTACGACAATTAGAGCTCTGAACAAATCTGTTGTATTCTAAGACTGTAAACTCACCTACTACATTAAATAACCAAATAATCCGCAAACAAGACAAATTATATATTGATGGACTGTAAAATATCGTAAAGACGAACTCTATTGATCTCCGAGTATTATCAAAACTTTCTTTCTAACCACATTTCAGCTTCTACCCGCTCTCATACTACGAAAAAGGCAATTACCGCAATTCAAGAATATTGACATATACCTGCAGAGCCATTAATAATTATATTAAGGGTAACTTTTTTATATATTATTCGGAAACTCTTTATTATTATTAATTATGATTGATTATATATAAATTAATTATTTATGTTATATGATATTATATAATATATTATAGATTATATTATATAATAAGAGCGGTTATATTATATTGAATATTTATAATATTATATATTTATATATATATTATACAGGTCTTTCTTCGTCGATGCCCCATTCCTCATCACTGTTAGTGGCATAATAATAAAAATATGGCTATACTGGTCAAATATAGATTAGGAAAGACGAGAGCTGTCGTAGGCTTCACTGAATACATAAAAAGCAAAAATGACTGCAAGATATGTCATTAAATAAAGCAGTTGAGTAACATTAGCAGTAATAGAAAAGTAGTGACTAATTACACAACTCGAATTGAAACAAGAGCAGTTACTAGGTCAGTATTTATTGTAATCAGTATGCATGTATTAAATTTAAGAAACAGTATGATTTTTTAACCTAGCACTACGTTATATATATATATCATATATATATCTTGGAGTATTTAATTTATATATATAATAGAATAACTTTTGCAATTCTTAATGCAATGAAACCTATATATTATTTTTACTAAAATTTTGAAAAAAAACCGTTATTAAAAAAAATAAATTAATAATTAAACAAATTTAATTTCAATAAATGTTGAATATTTATAGTTTAGTAAAAATCGTTTAAAGAGTTCTAAATATTTGATAAATTATGAGAAAATCTTATACGTAAATATCACTCTATTTTATAGGAAATATATGATACTATATATAAGATATAATATATAATATATTAATTATAATATATATATTATATTATAATATATATAATATATATATATTATATATATTATATTAATTATTAATGACTATAAAATATCAAGATGACCAGATAGGCCAGCTTTCTCATAGCGCCATATTTCTTTAAAGAACTAACTAATGCCTTACCAATGCTCAAAAAAGCGAAAATATCAATTTTAGATCTCACATATTTGTACTTGTTAAAATTATAAATAAGCTATCCTATTGAATAAACTGAATGACAATAAACTAACATATTATGTTGTCTTAATTGAAAAATTCTATCGAACATCTGGCATCTTCATCACAGTTCATTGTAAAGGGGTCTGAAATCGCCTTTATCTGTGTCATTTTGTCATTTTTCAAAAAGTAAGGTCGTTGTAAAAAAAATTAATACTAATATATATATATATATAGTAATATATATATATATATATATATGATATATAATAATATTATTATATATTATATATATAATATATATATATCATGAATATATATTAATAAATTATATATACTATATTATACAGTATATATATATATAATATATATCAAATGGCACAGTAGGGGGCTCGAGCTGACGGGAAACAATATGGGGGGGGGAGCGTTTTCCCATCCGCGTAGGGAGGGTGAGGAACCCCGAGACATCTCCAGATACACCAAAGAGCGGGGGGGTTCGGGAGAAACCTCCCCGAGGGGGGAAAATTATGGTCCTAACCCTGTTCGTTCCCCGGAAAGGCCGAAGAGACCCCCGCTCTGCCATCCTCTGTGGTCAAACCCTTGGGTACTATTTTAGTTTAAACACACCCAGCATTAAAGGCCATACGTAAGGTTACCGTTTTTTAAGTTAAAATGTTTAATAATTTATTAATATAAACATTTTTCAGATTCCATTTTTTTTTAATTCCCCTGTTTATTTTTTAGTGGTTTCAAATTGTACTTTATATCCGCGCTGATTCCAAAAAATATATATCCTTTTACCTTGTCACTAATATTTTTTTAGATACATATGACGGCTTATCGAAACGCTGATCCACATATATAAAAATATAGTATATTATATTATCATATATATATAATATATACTAAGTTATATATATAGATATATAATATAAATCATATATATATATATAATAATAGTATATATATACAGTAGTATAGTTATATATATATATATAATCGTATATATAGGTATTTTTACAGTTGTCCACCCAGTTGTCACCACCACACAGGAGCAGAGCCCTAGTCAATGAGGGGGTGCGCAATGCTAAAACAATCATCCCCAGCGTAAATTCGCAGATGAGCACGACCGGCAGGCTTAAAGTGAGGGAGAATTAATTCAGCAGGAAACACAGGAGATGGCAGAGAATTCCACAGAACAAGATTGTGAGCAGGAAAGAAGGAAGCACCGAGCAAACGCAATAAGCTGGAGTTACCTTAATCAACAGCAAACTCGGCGCAGACACAGCACTTCGCCTTGTGCTAAGCGAGGCGTCGTAAAGGTGGTGGTACGAGAGTGGTAAGTCCCTCGAGCACTGCACTCGCGGTACCTATAAAAAGAAGATAAAGCACCAACAACGCGCCGCAAAGATAGAGGTCAAGGGAACTGGAAAGTACAGAACACGTTTTATAAGCCTTTTTGGCTTTTGACTCGACCCTGTCCAAGAAGCCGCGGTGAAACCAGAGCCCCCCAGACATGTGAGAACAGTAACTCCATACAAGGCCGGATGAAGACTGCTTGTATAGCTGGTGTAACTTTTGAAGATAGTAAAATTTCATCTGAGTCTTAACATAAATCCCAGCTTGTTGCATCCGCCCTAACAACTGTTGTGGTGGTTTCAAAGACATTTCTTTTGTTTATGTTAAGGCAGGATGTTTATATGTCGAACAGGAGAGAGCACAGAGAACCGCGAAAGAGATAGAAAGTTAGAAGTGTTTTATAGAGGGAGATTTGTAAAGTTAATTTTTTAAAGAATGAATTTCAGCAAGGTGAGACGAGACCCCATCAGAAAACAATATGCAGATCAACGAAAAACGAATCGAAAAGATCAATTGAGAGGCACTTCTAGAATTTAAATAGAGGAATAGTTTTGAATTAAAAAAGTTTTATTATTGGAAAAAGGAAAAAAAAATTGAAAAGGGTTGTTCCCCCCACCCCTCCCCCCCGGGGAAGTCATCGGCATATCTGAAAGTTGGATGTAGTAGAGTGCAGTGAGAAGATATTAAGAAAAGTAAGAAATAACGTAGGAGATAAGAACAGAACCTTGAGGGAACACCACTATAGAAAGAAACAAGAAGAAAGATGTCGCTACCATCAACCACGGCGATATGAGCCGAGATTTGAAAAGCAAGCTAGACTAAGTAAGCAAAGAGAGGAGGAAACCCAAAGAGAGGGAGCTTAGAGCAGTGACGCCGTGCCATACCCGGTCAAATGCTTTGGAGTTTTTCAAAGCGACACCACCAAGTCTCCCGTAGTTCCTAAGGGTGAAAAACCATAAATCGGTTAAATAGGGAAAGTGAATATCACCAGTAGACCTCGAACGCGAAAGCCGTACTGGCGATCGGAAAAAAGAGAATGAGATTCCAGATGGTCTAGAAGTGAGACAGTTAAGAAGGGTTTCAAAGATTTAGATATAATACAGGTGAGAGCTATAGGGCCGAAGTAGCAGAGATCACGAGGTGGCTTCCTTTTTCGGATAGTTGGACAATGTGCTGCTCTCAACACTGGAGGAAAGTGTGAGTTTGAGATATAGAGAACATATTTGAACGAGGGTAAGGGCCAGCTCGAAAGCACACTCCCTCAAACTCGGGGAGGAGCCATCCGGGCCCCCGCCTTCCTAACGTTCAATGAGATCTCAGGAGCCTATGCACCGATCACATGTAATCACAGGCAAAGACATAGACACCTGAGAGGAGAAGGAGGAGGAGAAATGCCAGAATCGTCCAGGGTTGAGTTAGAGGAAAAAATAAGAGGCCGAAGAGGTTGGCCTTCAGTTGGAGAGTTAGCAACTGAGCCATCAGATCGAATAAGAGGAGGAAAGGCAGATTTACGCAAGTTGTTAGAGATGTTTTTGGCAAGAGGCCCAGAAAGATTGTTAGTAGGAGAACCAAGGAGTTAGCGCACTTTCGCTTTTGATGAAGCCCGCTTTGCTCGTCGAAGAGTAATCCTGCAACGATTTTTCTAGCTGAATGAAATTAGCGAGAGTGATATAGGAGAACGAGATTTTTCCACCCCCTGAATGGCCAGAGAACATGCAAACGATCGACCATGGATTATGAGGAGAAGAAAGATTTAATATATATTATATATATAATTATATATATAATAAATTAATTAATAATATATGATATATAGTATATAAATATATATAATTATGATACTATATATATATAATATGTATAGTATGATATATAATATATATTATATATGATATAATATATATATAATATAATATATATATATATATTGATATATATATATATATACTATAATATACGTATATATAGTATATATTGTATTAATATATATAATATTAATATATACTATATTAATAGATATATATAGATATATTATCATATTATATATGCTATATATATATATATAATATATATATAAAGGAGATATATATATTATATACGGTATATATTTATATAAATAATTATATACTAATATATATAATATTTATATTTATTAATATATATATATATATATATATATAATATTTATATGTAATATTATAATATCCTATAATATATATGTTCACCTTCCTCTTTGCCCCACGATTGGGGGTAAGGGCGCTACATAGCTATCGAAAGAAAGCAGAAAGGAGAACATGGACAAACGTCGAAACCGAAAGCCCAGGCCTTACCGCCCCCTCTGTACCATTAATTAGTGAGAGCTCGTCACACAACAGAAAATCCATCCTAGAGCTCCACAACACCGTGACAGGTCAACACTGTGTGAGAGAGTCGTCAACTAGTAATGGGTCATCCCCTGGCCCAGGTGGACACACAACCATGCCCCCATACATAAACCCCCGCCATTCTCTCCTATCATCGCACCTTTATTCTCCCGCCTCCAATACTCCATTACCTCCTTCAACAATCGTTCACACTGTCTTTCAATCACTTTCTCTTCGGTCTCCAGCCGGTCGGGGTTCCCAACACACCCATCCACTGATAACAATCCAGCTTAACCAACCGACTTTCATTCATCCTATCTTCCACATGACCAAACCAATCTCAACATACTTTCATTGTTATTCTCTCATTTACCCCTTCTCCACACCACACAACCTCTCTAATCCACTCCTCACTTTATTAATTCTTTTCACACCATAGCATGCGGCCCGCTTGTTGATTAATTGATTATTCATGTATATATGAGATTGTACTATAATTATAGGTTGTGGTTAGTAGCATATAGTATTATGTTTTATATATAGCTGTTCAGATATGTAGGTGGAGGTATTCTTATGACTGTGTAGTTTTAGATGACTATGGTGGGTGGTCACGATGGTTGTGTGGATCGTCCTTGGTTGCTGTTGCGTGGGAGGTTTGTTCTTAGGTAGTTTATTATAGTATGTGTAATTACGATATGAGTTGTCATTTTATGTACGGTGTGTTTGATAGTGGGATTGGTAGCGTTGTGTACTTATTATGATGGTGTATTGACGTATTTTTTTTTTTTTTTTTTTTTTTTTTTTTATTTATTTTTTGAAGGGTTGAGTTTGCTGTCTTCATGCGCTCGGAGCTCTCTCTGCATGTGTGGCCTGTGGCCACGGCTCACAATGAAGTGGCCACACGGCTGAAAATCAGCACCATGGGAGGGCCCTGTCATACTATATGTTTTCAGAATGTCAAAGAAAGATTTGGATTTGTTAACTCTATTAAACCCTTTAGATGAAATAAGATAAAAATAAATAATTTATCCTTGCACCTTGTTAATGGTCTTAAGATTTACATAACAAAATCAAATACTTATAGTAATTTCCCTTCTTGAAGATAACAAGATATAGTGTCTGCAAAGTGGGATAATTCAGGATAAGATATGGGATAACTTTGTAGAAGGTGTTATGGACCGTAAAGTAGGAAAATAACGACAAGGCGATTAGGGTCCAAATGGAACAATCAAATGAAGATATGATGAACGCAGATTGAGGGTGTTGGCGACGGCAAAATTTGCAAATGGGAGGGAGGTTCCGTCATGTGGTGGATGTGAGTGATATTAGTGTGGCCAATCGGAGGCGTGCAAGTATCACTTCATGTAAGCGCTTTCGTCTGGGAGGAAGACCACTCACCGATGTTCGGTTTTATATTTCCGAGTTTCCTTCCCCGCCGATCACTGGTGTCCAACACTCTTGCCGACAAGAATCGAAAGCCCTGTCGGAGAGCAGGATAGTAATCGTTGTGGGAGCGGCCTTGTCGAATGGCACTCCGGAGGTTCCTGGACAACGTCCGAGAAGGAGGCGGCCATTTTGCCCTCTCTGTCGCAATGTCAATCTGCCAGTTACCCCCTAACATGAGAGGGAGTCCCAACATAAAATAATTGTTTCTTACGGGAGTGAAACAGTCGAAGAAATTGTTGTACAGCTGTTACCATTGCGTTTTAGAATAAGGGGTTTTGAGCGCTTGTAACGCGCTAAGAGAATCTAAATAAACGACATATGAGTGATCTTGGGTTAAGGAATAGATTTCGAGAAAGGGCAATCATTAAAGCCGTTAACTCTGCTGTAATAATTGAAGCATAAGGGGGAAGGGTTGGGAGAGTTGCGGTCAGGAAATACAGCAGAAGCTACACTGTCCGTTGATTTAGAGCCGTCATTAAACACTGGAGTAAAATTCATCGTGAACTGCGGCGTGAGACAGAAATTATGCTTTTAACAGGGCAGCAGGATGCTAGATTTTGGAGAGAGATTTCAGAGCCAAGCAAATATTAGGAGAGGGGAATAGCCAAGGCGTGTACCCTCGTCAAAAGAAGAAAGGGGAAGCAGATCCGATAAAATAGCTGTTGAGGAAATTAAAAATGTTATGAACCGTCTTTGCAAATGGCCAGTAATTTAGACTCTGAGGTACCCTCTGCAGAATCGGCTGTCAAAGCAGCGGTATTGGGGTTTGAAAGCGAAGATAACTTGTAAACGTGATGTATTCTCTTCGAAGAGAAGTGGCATCACATTGGATTCAACCCAAGGCTCACCCGGGGGAACGATCAGAAGGCTCCGGTGGAGATAACGGATGAGGCGCTCCGTTTTGAATGGGAATCTAATGGAGGGTGCAGTAGAAGTAGGAGAGGCCTGGATCATATAGCTCTACACAGCCAACGTCAAGTTTCGATCGGATAGGGCAATATATATAGACGTAAAAAGGGACTTGCGGTCCAGCGCCCAAAATTCTTGAGCGCCGAGATGACGTAACAGTCATAGCACATAGTCGATGACAAGTCGTTTTGGGAGTTTAATATGCGGTGGCGCTATAACTAGGTGGTCAATCTAGAATGAGTCATAAGAATTTGATTTGTGAGGTTACAGGAATGGGCGAACCATAAGGTTAGGTGGCAGGTGGCAGGTTCTTCGATTCCCTTTTTTCTTAAAAAGCACCTCTGAGGTTTTGGTGGAAGAGAAATAGAAGCCATGGGAGTTACCCCATTGTGAAATATTCTCAATAGCTAGTTGAAGTTGCCGTTCAAGAAAAGGCAATCTGGTACCAGGCTTTATATAACGCAAGGGTTATTATAACAAAGAGAGAAAAATTGACCATCGCTGGGATAGAAGTAACGATATCATTAAATCCGAGAGCAAATAGTAATACACTTAGAACACTACCCTGCGGAACTCTTTCATCCAGAATAAAGTGACGTGACAGAATAGAAGTATATGGATCTATTTGCCAGAAGGCATTTAATGAAAAGAGGGAGTTGTTCACGGAAACCGAGCGAATGGAGTTTAAGGAGAATACCAGTTCTCCACGTTGTGCTCACTAAGCGTTTTTCAAGGTCAAAGAAGACACCAAGAACCATCCCGCCAGTTGAGATGGCTTCCCGGATATCATGATCTAGTGTTAACAAAGGGTCCGAGATTGAACGATTTTTGCGGGGAAAAAAACTGGAAATTTGAAAAGGCTTGGCGACTTTCCAGAACAAGGAGAAACCAAATTTAGAAACTTGAAAATTTAGAAATTTAGAAACCAAATTCAAAACTAAATATGATTCTTAATAATAATAATAATAATAACAATAATAATAAATAATAATAATAATAATAATAATAATAATAATAATAATAATAATAAATAATAAAAATAATAATAATAATAATAATAATAATAATAATAATAATAATAAAATAATAATAATAATAATAATAGATAATTATAATTAATGAGAGTTTAGGTTTTTCATATGATATATATATATATATATATATATATATTATTTATATGTACTAGCCAGTATACATATATATAATATATATATATATATATATATATATATATATATATATATATATAATATATATATATATATATATTATATATATATAATATATGGATATTATAATATCACCCACCCACAGGAAACCTACGACCGCACTCTACCGCCCGCTCAGGGCGTAGCGACAAACAAGGGCACCGCGCAGAGTGAAATACTTTATAAACCGGGGAATATATTGTATGTATAATACAAACATCTGCAAATTCAACGCAGTGTGATAGGTATTCAAAAATAACCCCTTAATTCAGTAATTTTCAACTGCAGGGATGTGAACCTTCGGCCCTTGGTTGGGTGATTAATTTCCACCACAGGAATCAATTCTAGCGCCATACTTTGTAGTCCATCGTAGCGTGGTCGTCAAACACTTACGCGGCATCTGCTAGGGCCCAGGTTTACATCCCAGGTGTGAAATTCTTAAGGGGTTATTTTGAATACCTATCACACTGCGTTGAATTTTGTAGAATAGTATACATACAATATAATTCCCCGGTTATAAAAGTATTTCACTCTGCGCGCGATGCCTGTTGAATTTGTAGCAGTTGTTATATTATATATATATATATATATATATATATATATTATAGTATGAAATATTAATATACTATATACATAAATTTTGTAGATACATTTAAATAAATATCTTTAAAAATATTGTATATATTAAATGTACATGTTATATATAATATATATATCACTATATATATATATCACTTTTTTAAGGATGAAAAGGTAGCACCAAGGCTCTAGATACCATTGGAAAATCTTTATTGAAATAGGTAAAAACAACGTTTCGGAAAACAAAGTTTCCATCATCAGGCTGGGAATAACAAGAAAACTTCCGAACTAGTGGACTACAATATGAAAAGTTTTACATAAATTAAATGTTTGGAATAAACCAAAAAAAAATTTTTCACGTAAACATAAATAGTTAATTATCATTTATACTATTTAAACTATTATTTAGATTTCGTTATTAATTAATTTATTTAATTAGCGAATTAATAATTTCTTCTATAACTTATCGAATTATTTTTTTGTTTGATTCTTATTTTTAAAATTAATGTATAAACTTTCTCTGGACTGACTGTAGTATTTAAATTTGATTTTTTATTGATTTTTCATCCACCTGATGATGGACTGACAGCTCTCAAGAACGCTTGTTTTAACCTATTTCATATTCCAGATTTTCCCAATGGTATCTAGAGCCTTGGTGCTACTTATACACATCATTCCTTCACATAATTATAAATGAGGAAAATAATTGAATCGTTATATATATATAATATTACTCTATTAGTTTTGTATTGTTTATAATTCACTAAAAATTTCTCCACATTAAATATACTAATAATATACTAGTTTTATATATATTATATAGTTATAAAATATTCTATATGTACTATTTATATAATACTATCCTATATCTCATGTTCAATATGTCCATCTAATATGATGTTATTGATCCTTCCTTGTTTATATATAATTATAATTATATCTACTCCTTTCACTCTTAATTTATATATATTACCTCCGACTGAGAAGGCCAATATCTTGGAAACCTATTATTCCATAATATTTATTATATGTTCTACTCTTAAAAACTATCAATATATAAATTTATTATATTCACTACCTGTAATACTAGATTCTGAGTAGCATATATTTTATATCACCTTATATCAATCCTTACTATATATCTCTACTTATATTATACTTACGTACTTATATATAACTATTTACTACTCTATTATATTACTAAGTCTTTCAATCTCTTTAATTAATACGGTATTCTATGTGTTTTTTTCTTTCGTCATCTCACTTTATTTATGATAACATTATTTCAGGTTGTTTGTTTTGAGGCGATTTTGGTACAATTTCACATCAGTTGCTTGCTCACTAACTAGGGGTAGCATTAAAATCATATTGATGAAAAATTGTTAGAGCACTTTATATGTTAAAAAATATGTTTAGAAAATGTCAAAAGCTGTTGGTCAGAAAAGAAATTTGACTCACTCTTTAATTTCCCAATTCTAAAATGTAAAGTATTCCACTATCTATTAGCATCACTACTATATGAATATATATAGTAAAATATATATATAACTTATAGATAAATAAGTATGCATTCGTAAACCTAAATGATGTTCCTGCAGTACTCTTTGCATAGATGGACTATACGTAAGATTAGTAGCTATAATTTATACTAATATATATATATATATATATCATCTACTCTCTGCTACCTTTACCAATCATTCACTTCCACACTGTTTTTTGGTTATTTTTTTTCATATATAACCATGTTATAATTTATTGAACACTGTTAAAAATGGTAACTGTTACATATTATAAATTTATAGGACCCTGTTAAAAATGAGAAACATATAACTATTGGCTCTGATAAAAATGATCATCATCTTATTTTTTAACGTAAAAGGGAATTACCCAATCGGGGTAAAACCAACAGATGGCAGCGCAGTCCGGGGTCTCTCGGCCTACCCGGGGTACACGACGGGGCTTCAGGACTCATTTCCCCCCCTTCCCGGGGAGGGTTTTCAGGACACACCTCCCGTTCTTGTCTAGGTATTAATGGGTGTCGGCGGGGGGTTCCTCTCACGCCCCATCTTTCCCCCTATCGGGGTATGGAAAAACGTTCCGCCTCTTGTTCCGCCTCGTACCGGCTCAGAGCCTCCACTACCTTTGGCTCGTGTAATACCTTCGCAATTCTATTTTTAATAATTGATATATTAAGATACCATAAATAAAAAAATTAATACCGCATTTTTCAGCTGCATTTTCCTAACTTAACTTTTCGAGGATTCCAAAAAATTATCCGTACTCTCCTATTCTTAACTTAAAGGAAGAAAACCTAATTGGTGGAATAGAAAGATTAAAGAGAAAATACCAGTATTAACTTATTGATTCATCACAACGAAACATTTTGCAAAACTAAAGATTTTAAACTAGGATTCCAACATGGAATGTAGTTTTCCAGAACCCAATAGTCCCACGCTATTCAAAGATATGGTCTTTTCGTCTAGATTTTGTCGTTTGAACAGTGCAGACTTCATATATATCATAGTAATATAAATAGGTAAAGCCTATATATATATAGTATCTATTATATATATATATATTATTATACATATATACTTCTATCTAATATAAATATTATATATATATAATAATACTTTAATATATATATACATATATATATTACTATTATAGTATATTATATTATATATATATATATTTGCTTCAATAAATGATTTAATTATTAATAAAAACACTTTTAGATCAAGATTCTCAAGTGGATAATGTTAAAAAATTCCTAAATGTCCTTGAAAACTGGGCTTTCATAAAAAAGATAACATCCTTAAATATAAAAATAATAAGTCCGATAAAATTATGTTAATTCGATTAAAAGTGTTATGTTACACCTAACCAGACGAACAAAAGAAAACTGACAATGAAGAGAATAAACTGAAATTAAAAAAAGGACAAATTAAAACCAATCTTTTTATATTTTTGATTGAGCTCACACCTCAATCAAAACTCGGTAAGGTGTAAAGTCAAAATTTTCTTTAAAATATGTTAGGTTGAGTAAAAAATAGGGGATTTTGTGATCTAAGAATTTGTGCACTTCAAACAAACTTGAGTGATGCCCAATATATATACTATTATATCTATATTATACTATCTCAGTATATAAAAGTATATAACTTATATATTATACTATTATACTAATTTATTCTTATATTTATATATATATTATATATAATAATATTATATATACTATATATATATTTATAATACTTATATATATCTATTAGTATACTTTATATGGTATTAGTAATATATATAATACATAATATTACTATATATTATATATACTATATTTACTAATCTTCGGCAAATAATAAACGGAAGTGAAATCCTAGGAACTATCAGAAGCCTCTATCTGAATTTTCTTGTCAATAAATCGTACGATGAAATCTGTGTCCAGTCTAAATCAACCTTCTTAATCACCGCCTAGTTATTATTATATTATTATATATATATATATAATCGAGTATGCTACATTATATATATTATATACATAATATATATATATTATATAGTATACTATATATATATGATTAATATATTTATATATATATTTATATATATATATATCATATATATATAATTATATATATTATTATGGCGTCAAAGAAAATTATAAGAGGTTGACTCCAGGAGCGAAGATCAAAGACAGATTTGAAATACACTGCAGTCATCTGTAGGTAATACATTAGTAAGATACTGCGTTTTGCCAAATGTAATGTTAATTAATCATTAACAGAAAGTGAAAAGAAATTTGCTATATACGTTTTTTGTGCTTCAACATCTATGTCCCCCTTATAAAAAAGGTGAGTAAGCTTAGGCCGGTGCTTAGGCTATTGATATTCAGTTTAAATTTGATGAATGTGAGTAAAGTTTTGTAGAGACGCCATGATAATAAATAAATGATATTGATATTTTTATATTTATTTTATTCTTATTTGATCCGGGGATGGGTGCCTTCGGCCCCCCTCTATATCATCCCCACGTCCCCCGCTAAAGCGAAGTAATAGGGTAGCTATACTCAATTCTCCGTGGTGGAAACTTTATAAAAATACTCCCATAAAATCTATACGAAGAACTAGTAATAATAGAAAATTTCACAATTAGTGTATTCAAAGAACATTATAGAAAAGAAATTAAATTCATTTAAAGTTAAATAATAATAATAATACATGAATTAATAAATAAATAATAATATAAAATAATAAATAATATATAATATAATAATAATATAATAAAAATATAATAATATATAAAATAATAATAATAATAAATAATTGTTAATTTCTTCTTATATATGTCATGGAAGTTCAGAAGAAACAAAAGATATGTAGTACTATGTGGTGTTGTTGTGGATAAATAATTTACCTACGATGAATTAAGAGTTATTCAGAAATTCATATAGATACATAGAGGTTGCAGATATCTACTTGCTAGTGATAGAATTTAGTAGATTTGCTGTCTGCTACGATAGAGGGAAATATGGCCTTCAGTATCCAGTAACTCCTCGAATTCTGTTGTTTTTCTTTATCGGAATTTTCCTATCCTACACTTACGGAAGTCATCATTCTTATACCAATGTCCATTATATTATATATAATATATTATTAATATACATATTATATTATATTATATATATGTAGTATATATAGTATATATTATTATGATTAATATAATCTAATATATTTGATATATGAAAGTCAGAGTAAGAAGACCAATTCGTAGTGGCAAGAGTGTTAGGCAGTTATCTCTTTTCCTTCTTGGTTGCTCCTTGACTTTTCAACGAGATGTATATGCTGTTGATATGGTCTCTTAACTCTCCTTCGTGGTACTTAAATATTCGACCCTTTTTGGTTTGAATGTTTTATTAAAAAATCAACATTAGCTTGAGATTTATGTTTATGCCAACCGCTTTCGACTGATCCTTACAGGGTAAATATACGTTACTATTTAAACGTGAATAGTACTTTCCTCGCTGACGCTGCAACCATAAGTTAAAGTTTTACATTATTAATAGAACGAAACATTAACCTTATTTACTAAATAAGCTCCGCCAAAAGAACAAGACCTCTCCTAAAAGGGCGCCATTTTACTATGGATCTAAGAAATATGTCTGAAAATTAAATAAAGCTATACAAGTTTGAAAACTGCTACAATATTTTTATAACACTACAGTACTCTTTAAAAAAACATTAAATATATACACATATTATTAGGCAAAAAAAACTAGAATATTGAACAGTTAAAAACATATGCATTGCTATCTTCGCCAAATTAATCGATTAAAGTTGTTTAATACAGATTTGTCCTTTTTGTTTAATTGGTTTTTATTCAAGAAATATGGATATAACCTCATTTATTTTTATTCAACACGAATTTATTTTGACAATATGAAGAGCCACTACATACACTTTCGACCCCTTAAAAGTGGATGCGTAATTTTTACACGGAATTAATTTTTAAATATTTTGACCTATACTTTAAATAATCCACTAAAAATGACAACATGCTGGTTGCTAGCTTTTTCGGTAGACAGAATGGTCTTCCATTGTAGCGAATCTATTTATCCAAATTGAATTGAGCGTGGGGGAACGGGAAAAAAAATCACCCTGGAAAGGCGAAATTTAATTACCAGCCGGTTGTGCTGAATACCATCTGCTGAAGGCTCGAATTACAAGGCATCGTTGAATCAAGCAAACTCGTGCAAAAAGATAGTGAAAGGAAACAAGGTAGTACATGGAATTCACCTAGAAAAGAGCCAGCAGCTTGAATGAGGATATGCAGTGACGAGTGGTATGAGGTCGGTAAAAGTGTATTAGTACATTATCACCTATATTGAATTTATCTCCTCTTCCTCCATTCTTCTTCAGTAAAACCAAATATATATATATATTATATATATATATAGTATACTATATATATAATAATACTTAATATAAGCTATATTATATATATATATATATAATATATACTATCCTACTATATATATTATATATATATATATTATATAATATATACTATATATAATATATATATATACATTATATGTTATATTATATATATATAATATATATATATATATAGGTATATATTATATAGTATTATATATTATTATTATATTTATATACATATATCATATAACATATATGATATATTATTAATTATATATAATATATAATAATATATTATATATTATATATATATATATATTTATAATATAAATATTACTATCATATAATATTATATATATATATATATCGGAGCAGTGGTATGTGGTTCATCATTGTATTGTACGTACTACCAAATATATACTGATAATGATTCATTTCTTCAGGTAATCCATCCATGTATAGTAGCAGTGGGTAATGAGGGTGCTCAATTGGAAATGTAGACGTAATAGCATCATATGGATGAATCTTTCTTCTATTTTAACCAGAGAGCTGAAGAGACAAAATGGAAGTTCATCTGAAAATGTAATCTGTGAGTCCTTACGTAGAGAGGAGAGAGAGAGAGAGAGAGAGAGAGAGAGAGAGAGAGAGAGAGAGAGAGAGAAGGAGTTAGTTATCGTAGTGTTGATGGAAATAGCTATGCTAAGCTGAGGCTGATAGGCCTGGGTGTTAACAGAGTGACTATAACCATTTTCCACCGTTCTGTATGTTGTTTGAAGATATTCGTTATCTTAAAATTGGTATTAGAATCGACAAAAATAGCACATTAAATAAACTGAGGCTGGTAGACATGGAATTAATGGTATGACTTGCTCTCGTCGTTACCAGTCTGCCTCTTGCTTTATTATTTTAATTATTGTAACATCTTGAAATTGGAATGAGTGACGGTGAAATCAGCCATGTTAAACAGAGACTGGTAGACCTGAGAATTAGCAGATAGATTGATGTTCACATCTACACTGGTCTGTATGGTGCTGGATGCTTCTTCTTCGGCCTAGTCTTCTGCTGAAAGTTGCTGTTAGTTCTCGTCAGTAGGCATCTTTTGAGAGGGTGGTCTTGAAGGCGATGGTTATTCTCCTGATAAGGGCTACTGCTGTTTTGAAGACATATTCTTGTGAGGGGTGTTCTTCGTCTTGAGTCTTGAGCGAGTGTTCGACTTCTGGGTCCACCAATTATGAAGTAGAGGAAGAGACCAATTCTGTAGTGGCAGGAGTGTTGGAGTTATCTCTTTTCTTTTGCTTGTTTCTCAACTTCATGGGTTGTAGTTGACGTACCCTTGAAGACTTCTATTTGGTTTGGAGTGTTTTATTAAAAATCACATTCTATTATGTTTACACGCTTCGCTGACTTGTAGTTAAATATATTACTTTTAAACATATATTACCTTTTCTCGCTGACCTGCAAATGAGTCAAGAACCGCCAAGAAATGCATTTTACAATATATCTAAGAAATAAAATTGCATGCAATGTAAACAATAATTTTTATAAGGAAAATTATTATAAACAATTATTATATCATAAAAAACATTATATAGCAACATATTATTATGAGAAATAAAAACACTAGATATTAAGAGTTAAAACAAATGCATTCTGCATTCCAAAATAAATCGACTAAAGTTTTCTCCCTAAAATTCTTTTTCTTTAGTTTGATTTTCTATAATGAAATAAGGTTAAGGCATTTATTTTTTTTAAATACGATTTATTTTGACAATATGAGCACTATATATATATATATATATTATATATATATATATATATAATATATATTATATTATATATATTATATTATATAATATTATTTTTATATTTTAAATACAATATAGCTGATTACTATTTTATTCATATTCGTGTAGAACAAAAATAGAGTACAACTATGATATAATATATTATGTATCATATATATATATATATTATATAATATAAATGATATATTTATAATATATATATATACTACCTATACCTATACCTATACCTACACCTATACCTATACCTACACCTATACCTATACCTATACCTATACCTATACCTATACTTCTGCCCCTGGGCCACCTTAATTGGAGGGCCACACTGCTTCCAGGAAGTCGGCTTGCCGCCACCGGGGTTCCAACTAGGTTTGAGGGAGAGAGGATTAAGAAAGTCGGCGCGGTGGGCGTCGAGAGCAGGGCACACCTTAGAAGGAGGTGCTCTATTGTATCTTGAGGATTGTGACATCGGTGCAAGTGGGGGAAGGTGACATTGTCTAATTTAAATCTATATTTATATTGCATGAGTTTTGGGTGGTGACCTGATCTGCTCCGGGCGAGGTCCATTTGGCCTCTTCTGGACAGCGTTTCTTCTCTAGGGGAAAGATTTGGGGAGGAGGTGTTTAATAAATTGTTATTTGGGCGGACTTTGAAAAGGTAAGTGTTTGTAAAAGCTTTAGTATATATAAAACAATTTTAGTTCTATGAACACGCGTGGGAATTATATGTAAGTGTTGTAATAGAATTGAGCTGGCGAAGAAGTGGGGGATTTTAATCTTTGTCGAGGGGGATTGGAGAGATTTTGGTGACAAGGGTGGGTTGGGTTACGGGTTTTCTGATAGAATTGAGTCCCCACCATCTCCAGATATGTGGAAATGGGGGAGGATGGAGGTTTTCATCGTGTAAATGTTGGATTGGGTGGTTTTAGTGCAACCTGTAATAATTCTGAGGGCTGTATTTGAGAGATTTGTAATTTTTTGTGTTTGATTTTGAGAGTGCTGGGACCATGCTGGTGAGGCATAGTTTTATATTTGTTTCTAGCTCAAGAAGTTGTTTATATATAGTAGTGGTGTGTGTTTCCTGTCGCTGAAGTTGTGTTGGGAAAGGGATTCGGAGTGGAGTGTTTTAGTTGTTCGTTATGAGTTGGCAAGAAGTGATTTGGTCGATGTGGGGGGGAAAACGTCATGTGGGTTTCGTAGGTAAGTCCTAGTATTTTAGAGGTTTTGTTTAAAGGAAGGGGGTTGTGGGTTGTTCAGTGTGATTATGGGATGGAGGAGGTAATTGGATGACGGGTCAGTGGGTTAAAAGGGTGATGGGAGGACCTTAAGGGGGTGCGGTCATTCTGGTTTGGGGATTAACTCCAATTTTCTCAATAAATGTAGATATTCTTGGGTATGTTGGTTGGCCTGTGTTTTACGTCTGGGTGGTTGGGAAATAAGGCTGATGTCGTGTTTGCATGAAGTGTAAGTTTGGTTTTGGAGGTGGTGGATTGGGGTGGGCAGATCTGCAGTGAAAAGGTTGAATAAAAATTGGAGAGAGAATGGCTCCTTGTGGGACGCCGTTTTCTGCCCCCTCCTTGAAAAGGGCCGAGCCCGTGAGTGGTGGTTGACTGTAAAAAAAAAAAAAAAAAAAAAAAAAAAAAAAAAAAATTTGATTGAATGGTAGAGGTTGTTTTTGTATACAGACTTTTGTCGAAACGGTTGGTGAGGAAATTGGGGATAAGCCATTTTTTGTCTTGATTTTCTAATGGGGAATGGAGGATTTTTTTTGAATTTGTTGCTGTGAGTATAGATCTGTGGGAAGGTTGAATTGGTTGAAGACATTAATGATTTGTTGTGTGGAGGGGAGGATGAGGGCTGTGGTTGTAGAATGTTTGCTTTTAAATCCGTGTTGGAGTCTGGGAAAGGAATAGATTGGGAAATTTTATTTAATATTAGTTTCTCTAGCAATTTGCTGATGGAGCATAGCAGAGAAATTGGGCGATAGGAGGAAGGGGAGTTAGGGGTCTTTTTTTAGGTTTTATTTTAGATTTATACTTGTTTCCAGATTGGGGTAATGTAGTTAAGTTGCCAAAGATTTATTGAAGATGTCTGTGATTAGGAGGATTGATTGTTTTCTCCAAGGTGTTTTATGTGAAGGTTGGAAATGTTGTCTGGGGCCTGATGCTGTTGATTTTTGAGGGTTTTAAATGGTTTTCTGTTATCATGAATTGTTGTTGAATGGGGGTAGGGGTTCTGGTCTAAATTGAGTTTTTCTCTGAGTTTTTTTTTGTTTTCTCATTATCGGGGTGTGGTTGTGGTTTTACGGGAAGATGTTAGCGTAAGTTTAAGAAAAGACTTCTGATTGTGGTTTTTGGGAAGGGAGGGCAGTTATGGGTACAGATGGGGATTCGTGGGATGGTGGGGGGGTTGTTTCGTGAGTTGTTTAAGTTTTTTGATGACTTGCCAGGTTTTCTTATTGTCTTTGCGCGGGAGAGATGTTTTGGTGTAGGTAATTCAGAAAATTTTATTGTAGTGTTGGTGGTTTATAGAGGTTTAGAGATTTGGGTGTTTAGGTTTATTTGGTTAGAAATGTGAAGGGGTATGGATTTGAGTATTCTCGAGGAGGGAGTTTCTTACTTGTTTAATTGGTTGGCCTGATATTGGGGTTGATGTTTGGGGGTTGTATGATTTTCTGTGGCCTTTGGGTATATGAAGGTTGCAGATTTGATGAATTGTATTGTTAAAGTAAGTGAAATGGTAGGTGAAGGAAGGTGATGTTTGTATTCGTGGATTTGTATTGGGCTTGAATGTGAGTTTCGATATAGTTAGGATATGCGGGCCAGTTTGCTTTTTGTAGTTAGTGTAAGTAGTAGTTTTTTTTTTGGGGGGTGATTTGTGGGTGTAATTTAGAGAGATAAGAATAGGGAGGTGGTCCGAATGTGGTAGTAATGGTATTCATGTTAGTAAGTGGTGTAGGGAGGGGAACAGAATGTGACGTCTGGGGAAGTAGGGGATGGTTGACTTGAGGGGGAATTCGGGTGGGGAGGTTTTTTGAATTAAGGTATTTAAGGGATTCATTGTTTAGGATATGGTTTTGCCTCGGTGGGTCCAGAAGGGTAGCTTCTTTTTATACCTAGGCAGTGTGGTGGGCATTAAAATCTAATCCTGTCGAGGATGAGCATTTGGCGTATGTGGGATAAAGGTGTTGAAGTGGGGGTTGTGAAGGTTTGTTTGGCGGGGGGGGGTTTGGGAGTGGGGTGGCGAAATAATATGAGAATTGAAGATGTTATATAAGGTGTGTGGGGGTCTTTGTTCAGGAGGATGGAACAGGATTTGGATTTTATTAGTGCGTTTGGTAATAAAGTGGAGGTGTCGGAGGTTGTGTTGTGGTAAGTAATGTTTGTTAATGGATCAGTGTTTAGGAAGGGAGTGTTTGGGTGGGTGGGTAGTGGGGAGTAGATGGCGTTAATAACCCAAACCGCTGGGAGAAGGTCAGTGTTTGGGGGGAGGGAGGGCCCTTCTTGGTATGGATGGCTATAATGGATATTATATTTTTTGAGGAATGGTCGAAGTTCTTAGCTAGTTGATTTTATTGTTTACTGTGGCCTTATCTCCCTTACTCGACCAATTAAGTTATTTGTAATTTGGTAATTTTAATTTGAGAGTTAGTTGGCGGTTCTAGTTTTGGGAAGCGGGGAATTTTGAAATAATAGTGGACTAGGTTTTGCATATTGCATAGGAGAAGCTTGAGTTTTATTCTGGGGAGCATTTTGGAATGGGGAGGCAGGTCAGATCTGTGAACCTCATTTGAGACAACTTTACATTGGAATGCTATTTACGTCCGACTGGTATGTTTGGCATATGGTGCATTATACTCTAACAGGGACCCTGGGTGAGTTTTCTTGACGTCACCACGAAGAAGGAGAAGCAGTCCCATCACTAAGAAAGAAGAAATAGCCAGAAAAGACAGATAGGAGATCGTTGGGTAATGGGAGTGAGAATAGGTATATAGAAAAACAAAGCTATATACGACCTGTGGGGGTCCCGGCGTCTCCGTCTCCGGCTCTCTGTCGTCAATGTCCCTTCCGGGTGGAAGGGGCGATGTTGAAGTGTTTCTTCGTTAACTTTCTTCCCCCGGAGGCCTGAAGTTCTTCACTTATTGACAGGGCTCCCCTACGCCGGAAAGACTGGGCAATCGGTTTTCGCCTCGCCGAAGGCGACAACTCTTCGAAACTATATTATACTATACTATATATATAATTTATACATACTATATATATTATATATTAATATCTATATAATATATATTGACTATATAGTACTACATATATATATTAAATGATTATATAATACTATATATAGATATATATTTATATTACTATTTATTCGTTCCGCTGCTTCTGTTTTCGGGACGGATGAAAATAGGGTTTGTTTGTTATTCAAGCTCTGAAACATTTTATTTTGGCTTATTATTTAAATCGACGTTTCGAGAAAATAACGTTTCTCTATCATCAGGAAAATAAGAATGATAAAATTAAAAATAATAACCAAGTAAAGGGTTCAATTCTAAAACATTCCACTATATCTCTAAATGTGATCAAAGATATATGCAAAAGTCAAAATTCAGGTCTAAGTAGGCTATTGGTAGTTAACTCAGTTAGTTTGGTTGGCTGTTTAATAATTATTATCTGTTTAGTCAGTCATGGAAAAAATGTCTTAATAAGAATATAAAAGCAGTGTTAAATATAATAATTATTAATAATTTAAAAACTAAATAATAATTAATATAATAATAATATATATAAATCAATATATATCTAATCAATAAATAATAAAATAAATATGAATAATAATAAATAATAATAATAATAATATATATTAATAATATATTAATAACAATAATACAATAACCACATATACATAATTATAGGAACCCCACAATTTAATACTACGATAACATATATATATGAATTCTAATTATAATTAATAAATAATAAAATAAATAAAATCAATAATAATAATCAAATAATATAATAATAATAATAATGATAATAATAATAATAATAATAATATATACACAAAATATCTTACTGAGTAATTACAGTAAGGCCGATGCTAATAAAAAGCTATTTATATAATAATAATAATAAACATTAATATATATAATACATAATAATAATTTTAATAAATAATCAATTAATAATAATACATAATAATAATAATAATAATAATACATAATAATATAAAATTCTATATATAATAATGAATAAATAAAATAATAAAAATAATAAAATTAATTATAATTAAATAAAAATTACAAATATTAAAAAATAATAAGCAAGAAATTTTACAAAATGTACACCATATTTAATAGATAGTAATAATAAACTAAAAAACATATTCTTCTTAAAAAAATAAGAGTTTATGAGAAATCAATAAACAAATAATGGCAAAGGTTTAAAAATATTATTATATTCTTCATATTAAGATAAGTTGCAGCTTAAAAGGTCCCCATTAATCTTTATTTTAATGAAGAGGTTTTAGTATATTGTAATACTTAAGTTGAACTCTTATTTCCCGTAAGTCTAGAATTGATGGCTAGCTTGGGCTAAATATTTTTTCCAAATAGGTGGTTTGACTATTATCTCTCTGCGATGTCGCAGTGGGTCTCTTTGATGCTGGAGAGAGTGCTGGACGGGCAAACAATGTGCATCTCCGTTCTTCGCAAGAAACCCTCCGATGTTCATCAATTCTGATAGAGAGTTTGACCCGCGTTGTGCTGCCGTGATCTGACATAGGACCTCAATATGCAGAGGTTCCACAAACAAGTTATTTATACAGCTACAGAACCATGAAACGGAGGAAGAGCACGAGGGATTCTGTCCTTGTTGATTAAGGAAGGATGCAACTTTAAAATCTGAAAGAAAACAATAACTTATATTTAGTTGTGGAAAGTGACGTGAAAAAAATATAAGACAAATCTTTGTTTAATTTTGTGTAAATAGTGTCATAAAAAGGAAACTTTATGTATATACAAAGGATTTTCTCTGAACATAGTTTATACTTTATCTTCGGATCTCGGACATTATTCAAAAAGGGAATTTATTAGGCGTAAAATTAAGGAGTGGGATAAAGTTAGCGTTGAAATATCGTTAAAATTCAAATTCGTGGTTGCTCAATATTAATATACTGGAAGGTATAAAGTGATAGGCACGAATAAAAGCAGGGGGTTTTAAGGACTGATTACATTTGTATATTTGAATGGAATACTGAGCTATACAAAAGTTTGAGACCGATAATTAGTAAAAAAGTTTTTTTCCGGTAACATTGAAATGGATGATTAGATGACTTCGTAATAAATAGATCTAAAAATGGTAAAGAGCTTTTACTGCATTCCTCCTTGTAATTTTAATAAAATCCTTCCTTTCATTAGTACAACAGTGTACAAAAAGGTTGGACTTTTTCTTTATTGGAAAAACAGCATGAACGTGTCATCCATAATTCTTTTAAAAATTATATCAAAAATTAGGTTTAATGCAAGAGGCAACATATTTTTTCCAACCCATACGATTCATAATGACATAACAGTAAGTAAAACGTCTAGCTTCACATGCTGGCGGCTTAAGATGGAAGAGCCCAATCGGCCTAATAGAATCAGATGAGAAGATATAACATTTATATTTACAAGAGAAAAGTTTAGCTGTTATTAGTTCGCCTAAATTTAAATAAATGTTTTGAAATTTCTTTCGCTTTGAAAATCCCTCAAAGTTATCTACGGCTTCAAAGATTCTTATTCCAATAAATGTTTACTACTGGCTTCGTGAGTAAGGGATGATTAGTATATATAAGACTACCATATGTCAACACTAGTCCTATCCGTAGTCATTACCTCTCAATTATCACCGTATGTATCTAATGAATCTTTTTCATCAGATTTTATAAGAAATTTTAAATTGTGTACAAATCGTGGTTTGTGGAAAAATTGAGCGACAATAATGGGAACTAATCTTAGCTAGTTTTATATACGTTGTGGGTAATAAAAGCAGTCTAATATTAGGTCGAAATGGCAAATTGGGTTGTGCACCTTTAAAGGTCAGTTCCATAAGAACACCTGGTGACGATCTTCTGGAATATTTCGTTAAATGCGCTCCATTACCCCTATATCTATTTTCCTGGTCTCGCTTAAGCCTTTTCGTAGAAATCTATTTATCTTATCTTTCAATTTTATGAGTAAAGCCAACAGGATCCAAGCAATTCGACGCGAGTCTTTTAATTTTTGAAAATTCAGATAAAGTCATGGTACATTGTTCTTGTTATAACACTTCGCCTCTCTATTCCCAGAGCTACAAACCGTCGTCCTTTTCTGTCTGGTTTTGCAAATGGTTATGATGTATTCATTTTTTAAAAAATTTTAAAGTTATGTATCCTCGGACTTTTAATCATA
>JABUQX010087210.1:0-23600 GCA_015478945.1 Trachelipus rathkii
AGATTTGGTGTGAGGTGTAGGTTGTAATTTTTTTTAATTTTGATTATCTCCGAGGGTTATATTTATTGACGAGCGTTTTGCAGATCTTTTTTGAATATTTAAAGTGATTTGATGCAGCGGTCACTATGGGACGGCGTGTAGAGGGGAGAGGCTGTACGTAAACCACTTACCCGCTCTAAGCGGGATAGAAAGTGTAAAGCATTAATAAATGAAAATCACCCACTTAATTCACATATGAGTAGATATTATATATACGTGTTACAGGATTACTAACCACTCACCGGCTGGGCCCTTTTCAGAGGAGGGGCACGAGGAGAAAAGCGACGACGAGTAACCGAAAGCCCACCCAAAGCAGCCTAACGCAAGATCTCTCCGAGTGCTGGCAACGTGGGTTCACACAGAAGAGAGATTAATCAAATACGGTAGAAAAACAAGAAGATACGCAAAGGAGTTCCACAGAACAGAAGTGGCTAGCAGGTCGCCATCTTTAAAACCATATGTACGAAACGAGTCTAGGATTCATTAGTGAGCCTTCACGCAAAATGCATGCGAAGAGCATGGCACCCTTTGATAGCTGCGAGGGCATACGCAATCGGAGGTAGGAATCGACGTGGGCAACTCCCTCTAGCATCTACCGTTGTTTGTAAGTACCTATAGAAAAGAGATAGTGCCGCCAACGCCTACCGAATCATCGCAGAGAGCACACAAGGTCAAAGAACGTTAGAAAGTAGGGACAGTTAATTCACGCTCTCAAGCTATTTCAGGCACTCAACTCTGGTCCCAAAGAAGGTGAGCCGGAGCCCCCCCGTTTTTGTGAAAACACAGTACTCCAACAAAAGCGGGCACATAAGCCCTTATATAACTGGAGTAAGCTGTTGGCAGCAAGAAAAAAATTCCCCGAGCAACCTGAACCAGAAACTCCCAAGTTTCTTTGAAGCCCACCTTAGCAACCTGTTTGCTGACTTATGAGGTTTCCAAGAAATTTTTTGTTTTATTGTTCGATCCCCAGAGATTTTATTTATTTTGTTTAACAGGTGAGGAACGTTTAGGAAAAACCGCTCGACAAAAAAAAGGAAAGATTAGAATTTCAAAGAGGAGATGTCAGCGATTTTCAAAGAGCTGAAACTTCACAAGGTTACGGTTGCGGCGGCCCCACCGGGGAATCCCATCCAGGTCAGGCACAAGAATAGAACAGAAAAGCATGAAGAACGAGAGGCAAAATCTAGATCCAAAAAACGGACATGACTTTTGCACACTCCAACACCACCCGGAGAGTTGAGCACTCTGCCCATAAGAGAACAGACGTTAGAAGTACAGCTAGCGAGATCGTTATGAAAGTAAGAAAAAATTTGGAGTATTAACATGTGACTACAGTTAAGGTTAATTACATGTTAATAACGAAAAGGAGGGAAAGGACAGTCCGCTCCAATCAACGGAGTGCTCATATTGAGCAACCAGAGAGAAAACTTAAACAAGAGTAAGCAAAGAGAAGGAGGAAAAACCCAAAGGAAGGTAGCTTAGAAAGTAGCGACGCATGCCCCATTACCTCGATTTCAAAAAGCCTTGCAGTAAATTATCGAGTAGCACCAAACCAAGAACTCCCCCATGTCCCATTAAGGCAGGAAGACCGAGTAAAAATCTAACGGAAAGTATGCCCCCAGTTGACCTCGAGCGTCGAAAGAGCCATACTGATTGAATCTGCACACAGAAGGAAGAGATCCAGATATCATGGGAAATGAGGAGTTTAAGAAGAGTTCAAAATATCTTAGATAGAAAAAAAGTGGAGGCTATAGGGGCACGATAAGTTCAGAAGGATCAGAAGCGGCTTGCCCTTTTTCGGGATTGTTGGGACATATGTGCGCGCTTCCAGCCTGAGAAATTACAAGTAATTAAACGGCATACAGTAGTAGCAGTTCTGATCGAGGATCAGGGCCAGCTCGGAAGCACATTCCTTAGGAACACGGGCGGAATGCCATGCCGAGCCATTAGCCTCCTGGGACCACTCATAGAATCTTTGAGAAATCCCAGTACACCCCAATCATGCGTTAATCCACGGGAAGCAGGGAATAGGAAACGCTGAGAGAGGGAGAAAGAAGCAGGAGAGGGATGCCGGAATCGTTCCAGGGTTAGAATTTAGATAAAAAATGAGTCCAAAGAGATTAGCCCTTCAGTAGGAGAGTTAGCTACGGAGAACCGTCAGAGCAAAAGTTATTAGAGATGGTAATTAACAAAGAGTTATTAAGAATATTTTTGCAAAGAGGCCAGGAACGAACTTTTATCAGTTACGGACATTTTCTCTTTAAAGTTTTCGCATTCTTTTACGTGGAAAACGCGCCTTAGCCTGTCGAATAATAGCCCTGCCACGATTCCGAGCAGAATGAAAATTAGTAGAGTGATAGGATAGAGAACGAAGAGTTTTGTCCATGCCGCACTAACCCGAGATGTTTTTTCTCTCTCCTGAATTGGGAGGCAGGAAAACCATTCTCCAGTCGAACCATCTAGTTTGTGGAGAAAAAGATTTAGTTGAAAGTGGAATAACCCGCTCATACCCTCAACGATAACATGGCCCCTACCTTTTCCAAAAGCGGCTGAACCAAGGCCGATCCTCCATCAAGCAAGATTCACTCCAGCATAGTTTGCAAAGAAACAACGAGCCGACTCAATGAGCCCCCAATTAGCCCGTTTAAAGTGCCAGAAAGTTTGCGCATGTGGAGACGCTGGAGAAAAATATTTAAAAAATTAAGAACACAGACAACTCAGAATTACCGATAGAGGGAAAATGGTGTATTTATATCGAAAGAGTTAGTGCGGAAACATATAAATCAAGCGCGTTCAAGAATTGGTTAGGACAATCTGGTTATGTGTTAGGTTCTTTAATTAAAAACTGTCTCCCAATCGTGAGCATACTGCAATGTTTGGCCTCCTTCCCCTCCTGAATTCAGTATTAAGAGCCCAAACCACTCAGTGTTGATGAACGTTGAAAGTCACCTAAATAGATGAATTCTCAGCATTTGGATGGCGAAGACAAGTAACAGCTCAATGAGAACGTAGTAGTAAGATATTCAAACAAGGAGGAGTGAAAATCTTTTCCGTTAGGGGAGCAGTAGCAAACACAAGACAATGGGTAGTAGTAGTGAGAAAGATTTAGCCCGCAAACAAGAACTTCGAACGTACCGTTTCTCCACAGCTTTTCTCAAGGCACCGTGTTACTAGCGGCAAGTCTGTTAAACAGTGTATATAGGCACATGACTCTAACCATTAGTTCTGAAATTATAGAAAAGTTGGAGATATGGAGATATTAAGTTTATTTGGAAAAAGAATCCTTGGCTAAGGCTGGGTCTCAGACAGTAAAAAAACACTTAGGATAGAGAGAGTTAGCAGTGTGATATTCTCACATATTATGGTAAGCTGTTGAGCCGATCCGACAACGTTAGCAAAGTCAATAAGAGAAAAAACCCCAGGCCTACTGGCCACCCCTACATCTTCTCAAGTCATATTCAAAACAGACAAGCCTCACAAACAAAAAACCCCACACCCACAACTCGACCCATACCCAAACCCACCCAAAAGAAAACCTCTGGAATGCGGCCCACCACAAACAAACTAACCACCAGCACGAGACACCACAAACTTATATTATATAATATATTATAGTTAGTCATATATATATAAATAATATATATAATATATATATTATATATATATATATATATATTTATATAATATAATATATATATATATATATATATATAGATAGTATATATAATAATATATATATTATATATTATAGATATGTGTGTGTGCTGTTTGGTGGTGTGTGAGCGAACGGAAAAGCCAATATCAAAAGATTTAGTAGTAATTAAAATATCATGCAGTAATAGTAGTAGAATAGTCTCCTCCTACTTTTTTTTTTGCTTCATACTTCTCTTTTTATATTAAAGCACCATAAAAGAACTATGTGCGTAAGGAGTGTGGGGCGAAATAACTCACTGGAGGAAACTTCTTTACCAAAACATGGCTCGTATTTTTTCACTTTTTTACTTTATCTTTACTATTAATTATATTTATCTCCAAATATGCATATACATATAATATTATGATTATCAATATATATATAGTATTAGATATATATATTATTATATAATATATTATATAAATATTATATATATACTAACTATATAATATATATTATATATAATATCTGAGTAAATAGTATATATATTATATAGCATATATTAGTTATATTATTATATAATATAGTATTAATATATATAAATATAGTATATACTAGTATAGTAATAATAATATATATAGTAATTATATATATATAATACTAGATATGTATAGAACTAGTATTATACGGGTTATACATATACGAGAAACATCGGAACACTAATTTTGGACAGCGCTCTTATTGCAGCTTGGCAGTACACTTAATTTATATGATAAGAGCAGGTGAAAATTTCTGGAAGTGATGAGGAGAGAAATATCAATTTTCATGTATGGTGAGAGGAGAGTGGACACAGTGAATTTGGAGGACGGTTATGTTTTTTGCACATTTCCTTGGAGGATGTTAGAATGGAGAATGCAGACAGGAAGGAAGTGCCACATTATCATGGGAGCGAGGTGATCTCCTTTATTATTAAAAGAGGTCGCGGCTGAAGCAAGGACGAGAGAGTGATAGTATGTACACTGAAGTTGGGAACGCATAAAAATTAATTAAATCTTTCAGTCGTACGCTCTCCGCAGCAGGTGCACACAGAAGAGAAGGTGAACCTTCATAAAACACATTTGAAAGAAGTGTATGTAGTAGATGAAATATGTTAGTTGGCCTTCTACTTTTGTAACAAATGCAAGAAGAGAGAGAGAGTATAGAGAGAGAGAAGAAGAGAGAGAGCGAATGAAGAGAGAGAAGAGAGAAGTGAGGATGGAAGGAGTTTGAAGAGTTTTTACTGGACCTTTTGGAAGCGGAATTGGAGGAAATTTTGGAATGTTGATTTGCATTTGATAGCACTGTGTGTGTCAAGAGATACCTTTAAAATAACAAGAAATGAAGCTTTTTTAAACTTAAAACAAAAGCACGACCCCTTAGAAAACAAATTCACGATATACACCAATTTACCAATGAGCAAGAAAGTACGACCAGAGAACGAATAATGGAAACTATTTTTATTTTTCCAGTAATGCGAGGATAGACTAGAGCAACCTAAAGAGAAGTCGAACGAGAAAAGCGTAATTTTCAGGAGGTTTCCTTAAAACGCAGATCATCGCTGTAATTTATGCATACGTGGAGAGTGACTGTTGTAAGGATAAAATGAAAAAAACTTCAGAAAACAAACAAAAACTCTTGGAATTCTCTTCTCTCGTCTCTCTTCTCTCTCTCTTCTCTCTTCTCTCTTTCTCTCTCTTCGCTCTCCTCTCTCTTTCTCTCCTCTCACTGTACCGAAACCTTCACCTGTTGTATAATGTAAGTATCATGTTAAGAGATAGAAAAGTCCGTAAGAGATCAAGCAAGAAACATAAGAAGTATAGAATACGAAAAAAGGTGAAACGGAGTATAAAGAGGAAGTGCTCGCTGCATGGGAGACGAAATGTGAGAGGAGAAGGTTTTGTATAAGGTTGAAGAGTGTTTATGAAGGAGGGGTGCTGTGGTACTGGAGTCGAGGTCGGGCATAGGAAGGAAGGAAAAAGAAAGAAGAAAATAATTAACACCCTGGTGGATGAAGAGAAGCGATAAAACAAAAAAACAAAAAATGTGAGAACAAGGCTAAGGAGAAGGACACTGTAAACGAGAGAGGTGTATGTAATCGCAAGAAATGAAACAAAAAGACAATTAAACGAGATAGAACTAGATCGAGATAGAATCTAGATAGATCCAGATAGAACTGAAATGTGCCTATCCTAACCTGATATAGAGAGGGAAATAAATCTTTTGTTGTATGGCCTGAGCAAAGATCATACAGGAGATACAAGAAGTTAAATAACAAAACAATGAAACTCTAATGCTTTAAATTTGAAAAGGAAATTTTAGTTGTCACTGATATTTTGAGTCTTTGTGAAAGTAGAGAAGGAGGACCGAGTGCTGGGGAAGGAGATGAGTTTTCGGATTCGGGAGGTGGAGAAGGAGGAGGATTTAGCGGACCAAGAGTCGAGGAGTGCTGTCCAGGATGAAAAACTTGAAGGCGCCAGGTGGGATGGTGTGGGTATGAGAGCTAGAGTGAGAGAGAGGTGAGTTTTAAGCACACACACTGTATATATGTAAAACTTACATGAGTATGGTGCTAGCGAGGAGTCTGGTGGGGAGTAACAATCTAATCTGCCCGTATGTTAAGAAAGGCGAGATTCTAGTAGTTTGGGAAAACATCAGGAAGAATATTCCTTAGTATAAATTCTATAGTAAATAATATGTAAGAATGATAGAGAAATACCTTGGCGGAGAGACAGCCAGGTACATGAGTATTACTACTTTCGGAACAAGGTCTTCGTTTTAGTTTAAGACAGATTGTAGAGAAGAATGGGATTATTCTAGATGTTTGAGTCGAGCTGGCTTCCTTTATTACAAAAATCTTGCATCGGCACCAAGAGATAGGTGTTGTAGGTGATATTTTGGAGGAGAAAATATGGGAATATTCAGAGTAGAGAGTGATAACTGATTAAGGAGCCTTTACTAATGTGTATATGCAAGCGAGCCGGGACCAGTGTGAAAAGGAGAATGGTTCTCAAGTTTACGAACCGTGGTGGAAGATATTGACGTGTCATTGCTATCTCCCGGTCTTGAGTTGTGCATTATTGCCGACTTAATAAGGTCACACGATAATTTTAAAGCAGATTGGATAAGAATCAATGAATAGGTATTTTTTAATTACACGACGCATATCGCTCTTTTTGGGAACGTGAGAGAGAGTAAGTAGATGAGACGAGAGACGACTAGGGAGAAGGGATAAGAGAACAGAGAGAGAAGAGAGAGAGGAGGAAAAGGAGATGAGAGAGAGGAGAGAGAAGGAGAGAGAGAGAATGAGAGGAAGTAGAGGAAGAGTTTTGATGCATGAGGAAACAAGATAAAAAATTCCCAACTAGACATGGCTGCTGATATCCCTAGAGAAGTGGGAGATTGGTAGAGAGAGTTCTTGGAGTGATACTAGGGGCAGGAGAACCATGGGAGCCATAGAGAATGGAAGAGCAAAGTTATAGGATTGCTGCGAGGCACTGCTTTCCCCGGAACATCCTGGAACCTTAGAAGAAATTTAGTGATCGGGATAGAGACAGATGGAGAGGGAGGCTACACTGAAATAACAATATCTGACTGAGCCCCAGAATTCATATCAGAAATATTTAAACAATAACTATAGCTTAATATATACTAGTATCTATATACTATTTAATAATATATTTTATATATAGTAACTAGTATATTATTCGTATATTAATAAATATTAAACATTATTAGTTATATATATAGAGTAATATATATAATATATATACTTATAATATATATAGATAGAGCATATGTTTAAATCTATATTATATAGCGATACATAATATTCTAAATCATATAATATATATTATAATAAATATATTACACACAGTGGCGGCTCGTGTAAAATTGGCATGGAGGGCCTTGCAGTTAGTATTATCATATAATAAGTATATATATATATATATATAATATATATATATAATTTTGATATTATACTATATTATATATAGTATAAATATACTATATATAGACATATATATACTAATATTATTATAAATGTATAATATATAATCATTATATACTATATATAATATATAATATATATATACAGGTAATATATTATATACTATATACTGATATATATATATATATTGTAAATTACGTACTAACTATATAAATATATAAAATAATATATTTATATATATATATATATATACTAGGCTATATATATAATATATACATATATAATAATATTAATATATATTAACATATATATATATATATATATACAATCATTTGCAAATATACCGAAAGAAGTGATTTGGAAAGAGACATGGGACAAATCTCTAGATGGATAATATTATAAAAAAATCGTATTATCTTTTTCTAAAAAACATCAGAATATCTAGATAAGGATTTTACCTTCAACGGGACTATACCTAATTTTTTAAATATTATGTTAAAATATGCCGTCAACCCTTGGCACTCTTTTTTTAATATCTATGCATGCATTCGAACACATTCTGTAAGGCAAAAAAAGTCTAAAAATAAAATTGTATACGATTTTCAGAATTTAGAAAAAAGTAGACGGACTCCATTGGATTAATACCTCTCTGATGGATTGGCCTCTCTCTTGGTCTCTCTCACACCTCTTTCCATATCTAAAAATATTATATATATTATAATTTAATTATAATATATATATATTATGATATATAAGATATATATACTGATTCTGAGTAAGTATAAATTATAATATTATTATTATATAGACTATATAATATAATATATACTATAGTATTAAAAATAATAATTAATATATTTTCACTATGGTATTTCTCGCACAAAAAAAAATAAACACAACTATTCCCCCGTAAGACGTAGATGCAAATAAACTGACTTTAGTGTCTTCCATATACAGAAAGTCCAATTTGGTAATACTTTGAACAAATTCTAAACAATAAGTATTGTTTTAAAATTGAACCCAATTATAATGAGAAAAAATTAGAGTTAATTGCAATGCAATAAAGAATAGTACCAAGCCACACTTATAAAAAAGAACGGGACCTTGGGAATTTCTTATTTACGTAAAGGAACTTTTATTATTTAAAACTTATTAAAAGTGGCTTATTTTAAGGCGCAAAAAGTAGACCCCACATCTTATTTAATTGATATATTTAAAAAATAAATAATCTCGACGGCACAATGGCAGTTGAAAGAGAAGGATTCCCTTTTATTTTTCTTCTGGCCGTATCTATTCACGCTCGCACTCCCGAGTTGCCGCCGGCACGCCCTACCGGAATCCGCAACTCATCCTCAGTATCATCGACAGAATTTCATTCGCTCCCTCGACGAAACGAAGACTGAGCAAACATTGTCATGTCATCTACGTTCGAACCCACCGTGATTCCCTGATCATCGCTACTTTTTATATCGTATCTATCATTTAGATCGCACATCTTTTGTTTTTTATTCTTTTCTTCGGCTCTCTATTCTATGAACATAATCGCGATTAGAGAACGGAAACTTGCTACTTACCTTTCTTTTTTTGACGCTCTTCTTTTTCTTTCTGTTTTCACTTTCTCCTCTTTTTTTTTCATCTTTATTTTTTTTCTTTCTGAATTTTTCTTCTGTTCTTTTCTCGTTTCACCTTTTCAATTGACCTTTTCTGCTAATTTTCTATATCTGTCCTTTTTGTTAAAAAGTTTTTTTATGACTCTCTTCTACTTTATTTTCTCTTTATTCTGTTATTTCTTTCTCCGTTTATTCGTTTTTCTCCTGTTTTATGCGTTTTCCTCTTGTTTATGGTTTTTCCTCTTCGGTCTTACTCACGCACGTGTCTCTCTCTTGTTGTCTATTTATTCGTCTGTTTCTTCTTTCTTCTGTGCACCGTTTTTCTGTTTGGAATGATCTCTCCGTCATACATTTCTTTGTTTCTAATCGCCTTTATATCCGCTTCTTTGTTCTTCTCACATCGTTATATTTCGTTCAGTAGCCTTTCTATTTCCTCTTTGTTCTCTGTTCGCTCTTCGTTTTCCAGTAACGTTGATTTCTGAAATTATATATCGTTCACTTGCGTCTTCGTTTCACTTCTTCATTTTTCTTTCCTTATTTTTGATACCTAATTTGCTTGTTTTAGTTAGTTATTTTTTCTTTTTCTCTTCGTTTCTTTGTTGTTGTCGACTCCATGTATTTTCATGACACAGTTGTGGTCACTTAAGGTTTTCTTCGTCGGGCTAGCGTGTTTGTGTCTCTTCTTGCATTTTCGTTGTCAGCGGTTAGATCGTCGTCTTCTTCTTATTGACTTCTAATCATGTTAAACCTTTTTATTTTTCCATTTCTTTTCAACTATCTTTCTAGATTGATAATAGTTTATTGTATGTAATTAATTTTGGGTCGTTCTTGTTTTTGATGCTTCGTCACGGTGGTCTGTGAGAGCCCCGTATATTAGTAACGGCTTTAATACTGTTTTAAATATTATAATTTTCACGTTTATTAAATTGTTAAAAAAAAAATTCAAGATCACTTTTCTTTTGCAAAACTCATATTCCATCAACATCCTACTCCTAGCATTTTTAATTTGGAGCGGCTGCAGCCCAATAGCAGACACCGACTACACATGATATATATACTATTTATAATCTTGTTAATATATATATATACTACTATCATAAATGTATAATCAATTCTTCACATTACTCATAAATTAATATGGAATGATAATATAATTAATGATATTGGGATAATATATATATATAATATACTAAATATATATTACTCTTATCGCCTATTTTTTATTCTTCTCTAATGATACGAGTAAATATGTATCTTTCTTTTAATTCTACCTCACTTCTTTAACTTACATTCCTTCTAACAGTGTGCATCGAGGCATGTTAAACTTTAGTTTAAGAATAAATTTAGTTTCCCCCAACTTCATTGGATTTTAATAGAAAACTAGTCTACAAGAGTTCTAGTTCTACAAGAGGCAACTTTAATAAAAATAAATAAATTAGACCGTATTTTATTTGCAATAATTTTCCTAAACGCGAATAGAAATTCTTCTCTAAGCTATACTATGTAAGAACTCTCACAACACACCTCTCATGAAAGTAATAATTTTTCTTAAATTCGCAAGCTTCCTATTTTTGTTCTTAAATTTTTTTAAGATTTTATTCTTGAGTTTGTGACGTCACACGAAAAAGTAAAAAAAAAAAACTACTTTTTTTTTTAATGTTTTAAATATTTTTTATACAATTATTTTATACAATAAAGACTGTCTGAATTTATTTTATTTTACTTTTTTTTTCTCTTTTTTAAAATAGAAAAAACGAATATTGCGAATTTTGCTTTACTTTTTTATTTACTGAAACGTTTATTTACTTTTTCTATAAGCCACTTACTAGTCAGTGCTAAGTTATACCCCTATAGGTCTATAATATACTATATGATATATATATATAATGTCAGCTACGTAGATTATATAGTCATGTAAGTTATACTACACGATATTATAATTTATAAGTAATATATATATATATATAATATAGTATATATAATTAGAAAATACTAATATATTATATCTAATAATATTAGTTTATAATATTACCCTGCCTATACGCAATTTCCTTCGTTTCATACTCTGAGTCATGATAGGTTATATGAATATAGTGATATATATAATAATACTATATATAGTAATATTTAGATATTTATTTTATTAAGGTATCAAATATTATTGTATATTATAATATATTAGTATAATTACATACACATAATTATATATATATTAATATTAATATATATTTTATATTTTATAGAGTATATAGTGGCGCTGCAGAGCTCATTTTTTCGCATCGCGGATTATCAAATTTCAGTTTAATATTCAAGTTTACTCTTCAAATATATAATTAAATATATATTATAGTACTACTATATATATACTAATATTATATATATATAATATTAATATAGTAATATATCTATATATATATATAGTATACTATACTATATATATTATATATAATATATATAATAATATTATATATATATTAATACTTATATATATATATGAATTACCACAACTATGAATATAATGTTTACCAGGTCGAAAACTGGGACCCAAAAACTTTTCAAAACACTTCCACCAACCTCTTCTCCCCCTAACTCCGACACTCTTAATGACAGAATTTTGCAATTTGTTATTATACGTAACCTTTTGCTTCTAGAATGACAAAATTTTTCAATTGTTAGTAATTTGTGTTGAATATGCAATCTAAATGTTTCTGCCTTTCTGCTGACGTGTTTCTCTTTTCAACACTTATTAGCCCCAGCATTTCTAAATTAACTACTTCTTCATTTGGAATATAGTATTGGAACAATAGTATTTTCTTGCAAGTTTAACTTAGCTGTAGGGTAACCTTTGCTTAAACACTCCACTACTGCCAACTGATAGGACGTTATGATTGTTATCTAAGTCGTTTTCTCGGTGGTAGTTTCATATCATTTGCGCTTGCATCCATGGTAATTTGCGTTGTTTCTTCCATCTACTACTCAATGATAGAAAAATTCTTCCTAGTGAATCTGTTATTGATTTACTTGGGTAGAAGGTAGTTTGTGTATATTTCGTGTTTTTCCTTATTTACATGCGGATCTTATAATTATATAGACCTGTGTCTCAGTATTGTAAGTTTTTTCAAACTGACAGACAAACAGATTCTGGAGTGAAGAATTTTAACTTTCTTATAGTCTTATACATAAAACTGTTAGAATATGACCAATTTCTTTGTATTTTATATACAGGTGATCTAAGTATTACTGCTAAAGTTATGTAAGTCATAATTTCCATACTTATGTAACCAATTTTTAGCATATTTTTCTAAGATTCTTATTGTTTAATGTACCATCTCTTTCATTCCTTATTAAACTCCCAGATAATCATTTCATTTAGAATGGTCAAAAGCTTCCTTAGCGTTGGAGATTTAATTGATCTACTCGCGTAGTACAGATAGCTTTAGAGACGCTGAGCTTTTTTTGTGGACACTTTCACTAATCTTATGACTGTTGATACAAAATTATTTATTGTATACTTCATATACTGTGAAATTATGTCACTTTATTTACACGTTGATTACATAATCCTTCAAATGCTCACTTTTCTCTATATTTTAAAAAGTTTGCTCGCTTAGATTTATCTCAAAGTATCTATTATAAAAATTCTTACTAAAATTCTCGACAATAAATTATCGCGCAACATCCGCAGGGCAAAAGCGCGGATGCGATGCGGATGCGGATGCGGAATGAGTTGACTTACTGATGTATTTGAGTTCTAGATGTCCCGGTATGTGGCTCTTACTGGGCTATTCACTAATATATATAATATTTTTAAATTTATAATAAACTTAAACTTATAATAAACTTATGCTAGTCCATTATATATATATTAACTACTCTTTATCTATATATTATATAATATATATATACAATAATAATATCGATAATTATAATAATAATCATAACATATATTAAATATATAATATTCAAATATATTATTATATTATTCATAAATTACTATTTTAATATTATAACGTAGTATATATATATATTATATCGCCAGGTATACTTATCAATATATATATAAGTACTATAATATATATATATATCGAAGACTTATTATTATATATATAAAATAATAATATACTAATTATATATATAATAAACGCATATATAGAGCCTATATATATAATATATATATAACATATTATACTATATTAAAATATATATATATTAGATTATTATATTAACTATACACTATATACTAAAAATATATTTACGAATATATATAGTAATACTATATATTTAAATTTATAGCTATTATTTAAAATTATTTAACTATAATTAAATAAATAAATATATAATATATACATATATAAAATACTAATTATTATATATATATATATATATTAAATATAATATAATATAATATATACTAATACATATTAATATATAAATTATTATATATTATAATATAAAAATATAATACTAATATCTATATATATAATATTCAGTATTAAATTATATTAATTAAAACATTACTTCTATTATATATTATATATATATATATATAATTATTAAAATATATACAATATAAGAAATAATATATATATATTATAATATACTATCTGATGTATATATATTTATAATATATACTTATATATATAATAAATATATATAATATATAACTATATATATATTAGTATAAATAATAACTTTATAATATAAATATCAAATACTTAATATATATAATAATATTATATATACATATATTATATATATAACATATATTATATAGTAAATTAATAATATATATATATGATAATATTAATAAATATATATATATATATATATTATAATATATGATAGATATATATTACATATATATACAATATATTATATACGTAATATTATATAATATATATATATAAATACATATATATACATATTATATATATTAATTACTATAATATATAATTATATACATATGTATATAGATATATATATATATATATTAAATGTCATATATATTATATATTTTATATAGTATACAATATATATAAGATATATATATTATATTATTACATAACTATATATATAATATATATACGATATATATATAAATATATTCATATAGCATATATATTATAGTGTATATTACCTTTATATATAATTTTATATAGAAATAATACTATATATATATTATATTATATATATATATAATATATAGTCATATTTATATCTATATATATAACTATATATACTAATTTATATATTATATTTATATATATATAATATACTATTATATTATACTATATATACTATATATATAATTATATAGTATATAATATTATACACTATATATATATTTCTATATATTAATAGACTATAATATAATATATTATAATATATTACATAATAGATTATATATATATTTATTTAATATAGATAAGATAAGATGAATATTAATATTAGAAGGGATTTTCTATAAACTATATACTATAATTATTTTCATATCTATATAATTATTTAGTAATATCATACTTTTTTATTGTTTTACGAGCCTGTCAGTTTTGATATTCTTTTTTTTCGTTTTTCTTTTTTTTATATATTCCTTGTATTTTTCCTCACGGTCAATTTAAAGGTGAAAACATGATTCCAAAAATATATAGGACCAGTTTAGTTTTACACATTCAGTCAAAATATCATGACTTTAACTGAGAATGAGGAGGAAACCGCAAATAATTTTAGGACCTTTACAAATATTCCTTGTTGGGATATCGTACAGTTTGTTCTATTCCTCCTCTGTCGGCAGGTCTCCAAAACCCCCCCTCTTCGCATGGTTCGGCGCTCTGCCCCCCCCCTTAACGGTATGAAAACGTCTCCCCCTCTGTCACCCGTCTTATACGACTCCTAATTTTTTTTATTATTTTTTACATTTTTTTTTTAAATAATGAATTTTACCATTTTATGAAAAGCTTACACGTGAAAGGAAAAATTCGCTTTTTCTTTAAGTTACGAACTCTTTGGAGGCATGATTGAAAAAAAATATATATTTTTTTTTGCTTTTTAACATTGTAATAATGATTGTATACTAGTCGATGTAGTGTAAAGGAGTATGTAAGTTGGTTTCTTGTATAAGTGTGTCGACTATTTTAGAGGCGTGATTTCATTTTTATAAAATCGTTTACCTACATTTATCACATACATACATATGCGAGATTATAAGTTAGTAAAGATCATATATTAGAAAAAAATAATTAAATTTCAAAAATAAATCATATAGATATAATAGTTAATAATCAACAGATCTTAACTACTTCATTTACAGGCAAACCTGTAAAAGAAGGAGTAGGTATAATAAAATAACACACGAGAGAAGCATACAACTATCACCAAGCTATATCTAAACAGAGATATACATCTCTCGTACTTTAAAAGGATAGTTTAGGGACAAGACCGCTGGGTCTTTATAAATAGAGAGGATAAGATTTAAAAGATATACAGTATAGAGAATAAAATAAGCATAAGAGTAAGATATGCATAAGGATGTACCACAGATAACAAGAAGTTGGTAACTATGGAAAGAAAGAGGCACCACAACGAACGAGACTTGTCTGCGATTTATATTTCATAATAGCTCAACACTGACATAATAGTCATAATATAGCGTAATAGATACATGGCACCTCATTTTGTAACTTGCTAGATAAGAGGGACGTACGTACTATATAGGAGTTTAGAGAAAGATAACAAAGCATTTCCTTGAGAGCAAAAACTATATATCTGTAGAACACGCAAATTATCAATCACCACTTTCTCCTCAGAAAGATTGGGAAATTAAACACTTATATAATAAAGAGATAATAGAGTATTTTGCGAACACGTCACGAGAGATACACAGTCAAAAATAAATAAAAGGGTACATATAGTAGGATAACGAAAATAATGAGAGAAACGACTATTTATATTAAGTTTATTATTCGATTTCTCAAGTGATTTATTTTAATCGTCCAAACTATTCTGTCCTAAATATATAAGGCCGTATTGTTGTTAAGTTCTCTGGTAGCAACCCACAATATGTAGATAAAACACAAGTTCCCTATCTCGCAATAAAGTTGCTGAAATTATAAAGTATATTATCAAAATATGTAAATATCTTTAGTTTAGTCGCTTAGTAGCTTGACTATGCAGCCAACACAAAATTCACCGACTCAGACACCATGAGAAACAAACCAGAACCAAACTACCCATGTATTATTACTTATTTATAAAAAGTGCCATATCATTATTTATATACAATTAGAGTGTATATTATATAGAGTATATATAAGAAGTATTAATATAATATTTATTTTATTATAGTTTTATGTCATGAGCTAAACTAGATGTTATTATATATGATTGATCAAAATATACTAGATTGAAGACTTAATTCTAAGAAATCACCTAGTCAGGAAAATAGATAGGAAATGATATACTGAGGTACGTAGTTTTTTGAAGTAGAGCGTAATAGCGTAATAGGATTGATTTATAGCTGTATTTCAAAGATGTTAGATTAATTTCTAAACATAGATAAGTTATAGTGGTCACAGGTCACCCCGCGTGAAAATCCAATCCACAGGATCACGCACAAGTAATAGATTAAATCAGAAATACATGAGAGGACGAGATATAGGCAACACTAGATGCACAAAAAAAGGTACGTAAAGAGATTTGGAATATCTCACGTCTCAGAATAGTAAATGAATGGAGAGCCATGAGTCATCAAGGCCATAAAGAGAGGTAAAATCATAGTAAAGAAGTTTAATCATCTGAGAGAGGAGAGTCGTGTATGAAAAGTATGAAGAAATAAAAGTTTGGAAGAAATAAACAGAGAACCTTGCAAGTTAACACCACCAATTAAACAGGAAAGGAGGTAAAGAGAGTCGCTTTCCAATTCAAACGAGTGACTTGATAATGGTAGCAACGCAGAGAGAAAAAAAAACTTTGAAACAAGAGTAATCCAAAGAGAAGGAAGAGGAAACTCCAAAGAGAGAAGTAGAGCTTAAGCAAGTATGTATAAGCGAACGCATTTTCCAATAACTCGCATCAAGAAGCCTTTATTAAGAATAAATTACGAAGTGCACTTAACCAAACCACAAGAACTCCCCATATCATAAGAGGCAGAGACCATAAAATCAGTAAGATAGTAGTATAGTATGTCACAGATTTTAGAAACTCGAGCTGTCGAAGACTCAATACATTGATGAATCTGAAATAGAAAGGAATGTGAGGATCCTCACAGATGTATTCATGTAAAAATGAGAGTCTAAGAAGAGAGTCTTCAACAGAATCTTAACGATATGAGAATATATAAAGTGAGAAGACGCTTATAACGGAGGAATTAATTAGAGAGTGTCAAGTCCGCCTCGAGGCATCCCTTTTATCGGATTGTTGGTCGAACATATGCAGACGACTTCCAGCATCTTGAGGAAATGCTACAAAGTATTAAGCATAGAGATTAATGAGTCAGTGTGGATACAGTTAGTTGTGAGCGATATGGTCACATCATCAGAAGTCGCAAAGAGTCTGCACTAATTTATGAAAGAGCACCTAGAGTATGACGAAGCAACTGCGCTCTCCACATCACGATGCTTGATGCGCGCAAACCTTGTCCACCGATGAAGCCTGGGGTTGCCACTCGACAGAATGCGCGATATTTATCTCAATGCGTGAGAAGAGCATGAAAATCCATAGCATGATCTCGCTCTATATGTATATGAGCAGTAGATACTGTTCATTCTCTGAGATAGAGGTGTTATGGACTTAGGAATGAGTTGTACCTGAGAGGAGTGTAGTGAATATGAAGACTTAGAGGTTAGAAGGTACACTATGCAGTAAGAAGCGACAAACGATAGACTATGGAAGACACAATCTCTCTCACTAGACGACAAATTTTTGTCAGAATGAGAGTTCACGATATCACAGAATGGTGAGGCCGAAGGAGATTAGCCTTTCTCCAGTCACAACAGAAACTCGAAATGTAACCCGACTTAACAGTTAGAAGGCGGTTCCCGTAGCAGCAAGGAGATGGCCTAAACGCGTCCCTTGTGAACGCACAAGTGAGCACGTCATTAAATACCGAAAAATGATTAAATTTTAGAGATATTATAAAGTTTTTGGCTAGAGTGCCACAGAAAATTTATATTATTACTAAGTAGGATGAGGAGGCCATTATAGTATAGTATAGTCGCATAACTTTCATTATTTATATTAAGTTATAGAAAAATGCTTATACTGGAGCGTAGTGTATACTTACCTTATGTCGAAATTAATATGCACCGCCACGAACTCTCTAATAGCTTAATAGAAGTAGGATAAATATAGTATAAATGCTATAATAAGTTTATGGTGAAGAATACTATTAAGATTTTTCTCACACAATGCGTACTCGTATATATAGATCTAGTAAGATAATGAGTCTTCACTATATTCTTCTCTCAATTAGTATGAGCCGAGAACATTCTCCATCGAACCATTAGAGTAGTTAGTTATGATTGCGAAAGAAAAAGAATTATAGGTTGGTAAATGTATATATAGAATATAGACTCCAAGTACTATCATTACCCTCAACGAATATAGAACCGGCACCCTTTATATACCTTTGTATATCATTCACATAGCACAGTGAGAGAACGCGAAGCGTACTCTTTATATACACTACAGTTACCAAAGCTGAGATTTATTACACCTCACCTAAAGGTACATATAGTTATTATAGCAATGTGTTTTCTTCTTTTCTGTTTTTACTGTACCCTCTAGTTTTTTATAATTCAGGCCTAGAATACAGAAATTACTTTCTTTAGTAGAATTGAGGCATTAGAGTATTTTATAAACATGAATCATCTTCCTCTAAATCTCCTTTATAAAGAAATACTACCTAGTTCTCTCAATCTCATCTCATAATTTTTTTGTAGTTATATTTTTTTTTATTATTTTTTTATCTCCTTTATAGTGTGTAGCGTATGTAATTAACGACCTAACATAACTGCGGAATTATATAATAACTTTATTATACTTGATGCGTCTTTTTATATATATTTTTTTTTCGATTTCATACTTAAACATTTTGCATTGTAACCGCGTAAGTCTGTAACATCTTTAGTGCTCGTCTTGTTCATTTTTACATCTGTAAGATTTTGAACTAATGCAGCTCTGATGTGGGCCTAGAGAGGGTTAAAAAAACTTGAAAATTAAATCCAGAAGTATGTCGCAGTGACTAAGTTAATTAATTATCTCGACTTATTCTATAAATATCGGTATAAGGGAAATGAGATATGTAGGGACCAGATATTTGTGGAAATTAAGTCTACAATTTTAGCTACCCTTATTACAAAAGACTCCCAAAGATATGCTGAAGAAGGGCTCAACGTAAAGCAACGAGGAAGGAGATTTTTCGTTTTGAGGATAAGAATTAATAGCAATCGCAGTTCTAGATAGGCCCATTGCGGCTTCTGAAAAAGTTAATTATTAGGATATTTTTTTATGAGGAGAGCCTGGGAGCCACTCTAAGAGAGGCGAAATCACTCTTAATTTACTCTAAAATTTTTTATGGTTGACTTGGCATCTAAAATGGACCTATTGCGGCTATCCACGCTATAGTTTATGCTCTTTATTTATTCATGAGGTTGACTGGCACATTCTAGAGGGGTCAATGCGGCTTTCTAATGACTAATGGTTTTAAATATTAATTAATTATGACTGGGTTGAGTAGAGGAGAACAGTCTACACACTTTAGCCGGCCCATGTCGGCATCTTCACTTAGTTAATATTTCTCTTAGTATCTTTATTATTTGTATTATTAATTCATTTATGATTCGGGTTACTGGGACATTTCAGAGGGGCCAATGCGGCTTCTTAAACTTATTTTTATTCAGAACTGGGACAGTAAACAATAGCACGATTTGCGGGTATTCTTAAATATTATTCTTATTTATTATAGTTGACTGGGACATTCTAGAGGCGTCGATGCGGTTTCTTATAAACAAAATTGAGTATTAATTTATATATTATTTTTGGTTGACAGGACAGTCCTAGAAGGTCTATGCTTGCTTCCTTGAGAGTATTATTCTTATTTCACTTTTAATTTATTATGGGTTGACTGGGAAACACGACTATAGAGGGTGTTTAGAGTGTTGGCTTTTCGTTAATTGAGATCACATTTTATTGCGTTATCTGGGACATTAGTCTAAAAATGGACCATACGGCTTCTTGTACTATTATTATTATTATGGGGTTGACTGGAACATTCTAGAGAGGTTAATGCAGCTTCTTAATTATTATTCAGAATAATAATTAGGAAGCCTGCATGACCAATCTAAGAAATTCCCAGTCAACCCCATAAATAAATACAGAATAATACAAGCAGCGCATGGTTCTTTTTAGACTGTCCCAGTCAACAATTAAAATAATAATTAAGAAGCAAGCATTGGCCCTTAGAAAATATCCCAGTAAACACACAGTGGAATATATAAATTAATAAATCACAAGAATAAGAGTCATGATAAGAACGCCCGTAATGGTCCTATCAGACTGTCCCGCAGTCAACGCAATAATAATTAATGAATTAAAAATAATGTAAGCCACATGGAACCCCTAGAATGTCCTCAGTGCAACTCGACTTCATAAATTAATGAATATATACGTACAAAAGCCGCATGGTCCTTTTTAGACACACAGACAAGAGATTAATAAATTATAGGAGGTAGTGTGAGAGCAAGCCGCATGAGGCCTCTATGAATGATCCCGGTCACCCATAAAATTAAGAATTAGGAATAATTTTTAAATAATAATTAAATATAAATAATGAATAAGCTTTATAATTAATGAAGCCAATAAGTACCAATTATGATTCGTCACAGATATATTCCAAACCAACCATATTAATAATTAAAGAATAAATAATAAAAAGTCGCATTGGCCCTCTAGAATGTCCCAGTCAATCCTAGTAAATAAAATTAAATAAATAAGTAATAATAATTCAGAGCTGAGCATGGGCCTATCCTTGGACAGCTAGTCAACCCATAATAATTATAATTAAGAATAATTTATTCTTAATTATTAATATGGTTGACTGGGACAGTATCTATAGGCCATGCGGCTTCTGATTATTATTCTTATTTATTAATTTTTGTTGGTGACTGGGACATGTCTAGGTTAGGCCCATGTGGCTTCTTTATTATAAATACTATTCATTATATATACATTAATTATTTAATTAAAAATTATTCTAATCTAAAATCTTTTATTTGGAGTTGACTGGGACATTCTGAAAGGGTCAATGCTGCTTCCTACAAATTATTATTCTATTGGTTTTACTGGGAAAGTCCTAAAAAAGGACCATGCCGGCTTCTAAGTATTATTGTTATTATTATTTTTTTGAGTTGTAATTATTATTATTTTATATAATTCTTATCCTTCTTAATTATTATTTTTGATTTAATTAATTTATTATTGGTATGATATGCTAACAAAATATAGTAGGCCCATGCGTTTCTATGTATATTATTATTTTTATTTATATTTATTATGGGGTTGACTGGGACATTTCTGAAGGGGCCAATGCGGCTTCTTTAATTATTAATTTTTTTTGGTTGACTGGAAAGTCTAAAAAGGACCAATGCGGCTTCTTACAGTAACTATTCTTATTTATTATGAGTTAACTGGGATTCTAGAGGTGTCAAAGCGGCCTTCTTAATTATTATTTTTAATTATTAATTATTATTGGTTGACTGGCACAGTCTAAGAGAGGCCCATACGTCTTCTTAAAGTATTATTCTTATTTATTTATTTAATGGGATTGACTGGATATTACTAGAGGGGCCAATGCGCTTTCTTAATTATTAATTTTTATTGGTTGACTGTGGACAGTCTAGGTAGGCCCACCTTTTAATTTTGTTCTTATATATTTATTGAGAGCTGAAAGGACATTCTCGAGGGGTTCATGCAGCTTCTTTTAATTATTATTCCTTAATTATTAATTATTCTGGGTTTGACTGGGACAGTCAGATAGGCCCATGTTACTTCATTTATTTAATTATTCTTTATTTATTTAATTATATATAGGATGACTGGACATCTAGATGGGCCAATGCTGGAGCTTTTTAATTAATTATTATACTTAATTATTAATTATTTTGTTGTTGTATTGACTGGGACAGTTAGGTAGGCCCATGCGTTTTTTTAATTATATATTAATATACTAAATTTTAAATTACATTTAATTATTTATTAAAATTATATTCTTTGATTCTTATTATTAATATTACTAATTATGATAATATATATTATTACAGCACTATATAATATATATATTTGTATATATACATATCTTAGTATCTATATTATGTATATAATACATTATATATATATATCACCTCTTCATATATTATATAAATTATATAGATATACTTATATATAGTATATATAGGGAGTTATTATAATATATAGGTGCGGTATATATATATTACACGACAGTAATAATTATTATCATTTGTCCTACTATGATATATATTACTACTATAGAGAAATATCTATATATATATATATAAGAAAAGTATATATATTTAAATAAAGTAATCATATATATATTATATATAAGGTCACACACTATTATATAATAATATAATAGTCGAATATATAGTAAAAGTACATATACCTATATAGGCACTATTTATAATCAGTACCTATACATATTATATATTATATATATCACTATATATAATATATAATATATATTATTATAATATATATATATATTAATATTAATTCGCATGACGTCACGAATCTGAAAAAATCAAAAAAAAAAAATCAAAAAAAATCAATAAAATCAATAAAATCGAATAAAATCAAAAAATTGATTTTTTTCTAAAAAAGAATCAAAAAAATCCCCAACCTCTGTTATATATATATATATATATATTACATATATATATATATATATATATATATATATATATATATATATATATATTTATATTATATTATATATCTTATATATATATATTATTTATTATTTATATATAAGTGATAGTAATATAAGTATACTATATGTTACGATATCATATATAGTTACATAGATATAAGAATATTATACACATATCATATATATATAATACTTAGGTTTATATCATTATATAATATACTTATATATATATATATATATATATATAAAAGAGACAGTAGACGCAGAATCCAATCTAGAGTGTCCCATTCAACCCATAAAAATAAGAATTAAAAATAATCTTTAATAATAATTAAAAAGTCAAATAATTGTATAGTTACAGTAAGAAGGCTACATGGGCCTAACCTG
>JABUQX010087211.1:10000-15488 GCA_015478945.1 Trachelipus rathkii
GTCGCTCGACTAGAGTCGCTAGATAAGCCTGCTAGCTCGTCGGGAGATACCGGGTCTGGGGATAAAACGAAAACGAGATTATTGTATTAAATTGAGAACACGTCGTCCGCCAAGAAAAATATTCGAAAGTGTATCGAATATACACGGTACGGTCATAATCGTATCGTTTATATCCTTGTTTTTTTTGTCGTCGTCGCTCATACAACCATTTTTATTTTTCACCTGGTGTAAACGTACCCGAAGCCTTGTCGTTGTTCTCCTCGCTACCTTTTTTTTTTTGCTGTCTGAATGATAATGAATCATTCATGGGCTTTCTTGTTAGCAAATATTTAATTAATTCTTAAAACGGAATGTACAGGTGAGTGAGTAAGTAAAGGCTTAAGTAACATTTCCAACTAGAAACGTTTAATGGAATAAATGAATTAAATTAAAATTCGGGGTTGTGAGTGCAGATTTTTAAATTAATAATTTAAAATAATTCGATTAGTACGAGGAAAACGGATAGCGTCAATATAGGAGTCGTCTGGGAAGGTCTATGTTCAGTATCGCATTTTGAATATCGGGGACTTGGCGTTTTACGCATACGAGGCAAAATAAAACATTTCTCTCTCGCGAAAAAATCTTCGAATCCCTAATGAACTCGCGCGGAGAAAAATAAATTACGGTTAGAGTTCTATTAGATTGAAATTGTAATTATTTTTGTTTCGGTCTATTGATTAAATATTTAACAAGAACTGTAAGACATTTACATGATTAATAAATATATTATTTTCTTAAAATAATATAATCATTTAAATTTTATTCTGAATTCTTTCGCGGCGTTGTACTTTTATTTGATGAACTTATAAGATTACTGAGATTTATTTCGCTTTTTTACTTTACTTCGTTTCGGATAAATGTTAATCCAGAATGCGATATATTTCTTCGATATTGGTCGCGGGCCTTCGGATTTAAAGGTGTTTTTTCGAACGCATCGAGGATATCTTAAATAATAATCAGGTATAGGTTTTTGAAATATGAATCTGAATCGATAAAGTTAACATGGTATTTAAGAGAAGTTCGACGAACCATACGTCTAAATATTTTTCAGGACGACCCTATGACCTGCCTTCTGAATACCAGTATAAATGTGCTCAGAATAAAATGATGTCTGCAATTTCGAATCTGATAATCTTCTGCGGAGAATTACTAAATGAGCATTAGATAAGGATAAAACTTTGATTCGAATTACGACGTATAATATTAAGTTATTGGCTGAATGCGGCGTTTTAGATCAACATAATGAGAAGATACGTTTTAGTAATATCATGAAACATTATAAAGGAATGAAGCAAAAGTCGAGCTTAAAGAAATTAAAGATAAGAAAGCTTTAGCGTAGAGATTTTAGAATAAAAATTACATTCTATACTTGCTCGTTACCTTTTTAATCATTTTTGATCTTGGTATTCTAGTTTTTTTTTTTTTTTGGCGTTATTGTTATTTTTTTTTTTTGTTCTCTTTTGTTTTTATATTTTATATAAATTTATTAAATGCTTATTTACAAAAAAATTATCGTGTTCATATTTTAATCGCATACTCCTTCTCTATGTTACGTAAAGAGGGAGTTGGATTTTTTTTTTTTATTTTTTTTTTTTATTAATAATTTTAACTGTTATTTGTGATTATGTAAAAGAAAATCTTTCCGCTTTTAAAGGAATATTGAAAAATTTATTTTTTTCCTAAAGATCCCGACCCTTGAGATTTTTTTTTTTATTTATAGTTAATTTTTCTAAAGTGTTTTTTATCTTCTATAGAAGTTACCCCCGACATTTTTTTTTTTTTTTTTTTCCTCCGGAAAGTAACAGTAGGGGTTTGTCTAAGTCACCCTTTTTTTTCTATTCATAGCTTGTCTTATTAGTTTTTTTCTGGAATCTTTGTCCGAAGTCCTACTTTTACGTAAATTATTTGATTTCGATGGATTTTAGATAAGGAAGAAGAGCTTGCTTTGTTTTGAGTTAAGTTTAGTTTAAATCTAATTTTTATTATTTGTAGTTACTTAAAAAAACACGTTTTTTTTTAGTTTTTTTTTTTGTTCTTAATCTTTTACGTTGGGGCCTACTGCTGATAGTTTTCCTTTTTCTTATATGATTCCCTTAATTATTATTTTTTGTTTTGTATTTTCCTCCTATGTTTTTTTAAAAATAAAATTGCTTCCGTGAAGGCTAAACCCATGTTGTGTCTCACTCAATTTGTTCTCCACACTCTATTTAAGACTTTTCTCCAAAAATATTTAATATATTTTATACGTGAGCTTGTTTTATTCGTGGTCATTCGTATCGTTGGTTTTAGAGTTGAATGGTGGGGACCATAGAGATTTGTTGTTACGTTTAAACTTTTTCAGATGTGTTTTTCCTTAGAATTGGTTTTTTAGGGCCACCGGTTTCAAATTTTATTTCTTCCCATTTTTTTTTATTTTTCTTGTTTTTTTTTTTTTTTTTCTTATTTTTTTTATTTTTTTTTTCCCTTGTCCTTTTTTTTTTTTTTTCTTTTTTTTTCCTAGGGTATGTAAAGAATCGATTTTTTATATATTTTTTTAAATTTATATTTTTTTTTTTATATATTGTAAATTATCCCTCTATACATGGGTCTGCTTCTTTTTAATTTTTTCGGACTAGCCGCTTCTTTTTCGAATGGTGGCTTCCCAATAAACTGATTTACGAATTTTTTTTTCGCGGATCTTGATATGTTGGTTAGTTTTTCGTAACCTTTCTTTCTTTTTGCAGTTATCGATTCTATATTATTATCTTTTTGTTTGTTACTTGTTTTTAATGTTTCATTCTTATTGTTTGGTTTTGTTTTCGCTTTTTATATCTTGTATATCATCGTTCTTTAATGTTATCTACTTTATCAGTGGTGTCCCTAATGGTCGGATAGTCCCTCTAAGATTCGTAATTATTTTATTTTGGGTTTACCTCGATACGTACTAGTAAACCTCAGCGAGATGAAGAAAAATTTTATTTTATTTCCCTTTTTAAATAATTCCGAAAATTATTTTTGTTTGTTTTTATAAATATTCAGAATTTATTTTTGGTGCCCCTAACATTATTTTATTTTTTTTTTTTTTTTAGTATTTTTTTTATTTATATTTTATTTTTTTTTTAGGTATATTTATTTTATTTATTAATTTTTTATTTTTATTAATTTTATATATTTTATTTATATTTACCATTATTTTAGAATTTCTCCTATTTGATCTCAAATCTTATCATTAATTTGATATATAATTTGTTATATTTTTATATATATATATATAGTTTTCTAATACAAATTATATATTAATATTTAGCAAAAATATTTTATTTATATATATATTATAGTAAAATTTAATTTTTTTAATATTTTATTTTTTTTTATATATATATTAATATATTTATTATTATATCTGATAATTCTTTTTTTCATAAAGAGTGAAATGAACTCTTATTTCCGCCTTGGTTGACGTAAAGTTATTCTCTTAATATTTAATTTATTTATTTACTTGTAATTAAGTACACTTGCACTACAAATATTTATGTAGTTAAGATAAAATATTATTTGTTTTTGATTTTATGGAATTTTTTACTGTTATTGCCATGTTCATTATATTGCTTGTTCATATTATATAAATTATATCATTGTTCTTTTAATCATTAATTTATTTGGTTGTTTAACAATTAAGTTTTTCATATTAATTGTTTATTTAATGTATGAAAATGGTACCGCAGTTATTTAGAATGTATTTTAGTCATTTTTGTATGTTTTGCTCATTTTACCTTATATTTTTTTCTCTTTTTCTTTTATCCGGTGACTGTCAAAAGAATCTCGGGTATTAAAATTTTGCCTCTTTCTTTTAAGATTTCGTTTTTTGTTACATTTGACTAGAATATTTAGGTTTTTTTTTTTTTCTATATTTTTCAATCCCCTTACACTTTTTTTTAAAGCTTTGAATACGAGAGGCATTCCTAATCTATTGTCTCGTACATTGCTCGTTCATTTTTTTTTTTTTCGTTCCTTTTTTTTCAGTCTTGACGGACAGTTGATTTTTCAGCGGATATATGACGTGGCGAATTGGTCCTTTGTGATAATGTATATATTATATTATTTTTAATTTTTTTTTTTTTCCCTGGAAAGTGTCGCTTGAACGCTACGCAACTTGTGCACGTACTAAGCTCTCAGCAGGTAAAGTATGATGCTTACTTATATATACTGCTGTTATAAATGAGTAGTAAGTTCTTTTCTAAGTTTGTTTTGTTTAATTTAGGTGATGGTCTGGTCTCGTGGCGTGTTAATTTTTATTATTTTACCATTTTTTATAAACCTATCATTTTTGAGCGCATTATCAGCTAAGTAACCTGCAACAAATGCGGATAGGGTAAGTAGTTGAATAATTAGGTGTGACTAAAAATTATTTTATGGGTTGGTTCCAGTCTTAAATATATGGCGGGGGATACCAATTGCATTCGTCGAAGTTATTTTTTTTGTTCTAATGCTACTGTTTTTAGCGCTGTGGGTTCCGGGATATTTTACACCTTTTCGCTGGTTGGTTTTCGTGGTGTAATTCTGATAGATTGGTTTTAACTTTTCTATTTTTTCGGACTTTCGAAAAATGTTATTGGCGTTTTGTGTCTTCTTGTCCGATGTGATGAGTGTATAAAATAGTATATTTTTTGGTTGGTTTCACCTCGCTTGCTAATTGGTTTGTAGTTCTGAATATTTGTTTATTTTTTTTTTGTTTTTATATTATTATTCTTTACAGTTGTTTTTTTTTTTTTTTTTTCAGGCTTAGCATTTTAAGAACTATGCCTTCAAAATCCTTCGTATTCGAATGTATATATTTTTTTTGGTAGTGAAGGTGGTGGTTGTATTAGATACGTCTTTATTTTTTTTTGGTTTTTTTCAAACATTACTAACGTGTTTGTGTTGACTTTTTCTTATGGTGTAATTGAAAGATATCGAGCCCAGTTTCGGACTAAAAAATTAAATTTTCAGAAAAATCGAAATCTGGAAATAATGCCTGTAGAGACAAAAAGATTTGTAGTATATATAGTGTAATCTTGATCGCCTAAATCCCCTTTCCCCCTCTTCCTCAAAGTGTTTGATTTTGAGATTATGGGAAAGAAATATTTTCGAATCGAATAAGGATAAAATTCAAGCCTCAAGAGCTTAAATCGATGTTAATGAGGGTCTCATTCCTTTCTGGGAAATTTATCTGGTTGTAAAAAATTCGTTTTCAAATAAAATGTCTAATAATTTTGTGGAAGATCGATCAATTAACATAATTGTTGGTAGAATAAATTGGTTTTTACTTCTATAAAATGTTTTTTAGTAAGAAATAAAAGGATATATGCCGCTCCTCCCCTTAAAAAATCCGCCGTGGCCACTGCCTTTCAAGATTACTCAATCACGGTCTCTCTTTCTTTCTTCAAACTCCTAAATCCTATGACTACTTAAAAGCCAAAATAATGCACAT
>JABUQX010087212.1:5000-12136 GCA_015478945.1 Trachelipus rathkii
AACTTTTAAACTTGCGTCATAACTCGAGCTTACATGACGAACCACATAACTAACTACTAACTCAACCATCCTAACCTAAACATCACCTCACATCTTCTTAATCTTCTCCAAGTACTTGCTTTATCAAATATATACACCTGCAAGGTCTAACACACCCATGTAAGAAATTAATAAAAATTACTGCAGTAGGGCGAGTTTCAAATCAATAATATCGTAAATCTAATATAACTACTACAAAATAAATATAATAGATAAAATCTTACTAAGGAATCTTCTTATTGACTAACTCTAATCATATACCATTAACAACTATATAATTAACAATAATATATAATGAATGCCCAATATTAATAATTCATAATAAAATAATAATAATACTAACTAATAATAATTTAAATTGAAGAATTAAAAAATATGATCAAACAAAAATTAGCAAAAGAATAACTAGATAATAATAAATATAATAAGTAACAATAACAATAATCAATAACAACAACGACAATAACCAATAACAACACACAATATTACTCTACAGAATAAAATATTACAAGTTGAGTAAACAATTAATCAAATGAGATTTTCACCCACCTCATATTATCACATACATTAAGAGCTATCTAAATAATTAGGATATAAAATGTATTGCAAAGAAATAATAAAAAAGATAATAAAACAAGTAATAATAATAAAATTAAGTAATAATAATAATAATATAATGAATAATAATTAATAATCACAAATTTTCACATCTTTAATAATGCCCATCACTTTGAAAATCTCCCTCGTATATGATTATATTATTGAGAAGTTAGCTAAAATAATCTATATTCTTCTTTAATAATTCAGAAGAGCAATAATACTAATAATATATAAAATAATAATAATGAATAATAATAAAATCAATACATCATAATTAACAATAAATCACAAATTTATCTACTACACTCACTCTACAATATACAACTTATATGATATCAACATAGACAATATATAATTACTTTCTTTTACTCTTCCTATATTATCCAACCATTCATCGAATATATTGACCAATCATATCACCTTAACAATCTACATATCACCATCAAGTAAAAATACTATACATATAGAGATAATAATAACCAATGAATAATAATATAAATAATTATTAGTTTTATGTTAGATGTTACTATAAATTAATATTAATAATTAAATTATCATATATTAATAACCAAAATAATTAAAAATGAATAAAATATACAGGATACTGCGAATATATACTAATAAATTATTTAAATGATTATTATGAAAATTTAAAACATAATTAATTAAAAAAAAACCATTAATGTTTAATCACATTTCACACTATGGTTAATAAATTAAGATGCTCAGATAATAAATATTATCATAATTAATATTTAATTCACTGTTATAAATTATTATGACAAATATATTATCAATTAATGATACTCATAATATAAGAAAAATAATAAATAATAAAAAAAAAAGAATCAACATCAACTATTAAGTGTGTAACTTATGAGTTTCACTATTCGTATATTCTTAACTATATTTAGTAATAATACAAGTATTAAAATTGACTAATTTGTTTGAGACCAAGTAAGATTCATCTTATTGATTTAATTTAAATCCAATACTACTAATTACTATATAATACTGATATTATACTATGGCATTATATCATTGCCTATGCACATTAAATAACATGTAATCACTATTACTAAATTAAAATAAAATCACATTGAAACAATTAAAATGGTCATCATATTCTAATCTTAATATTATAGAAATGAATTTAAAATTCTTCATTTTAATGTTAAAAATATAATATTTCCACACGTTAAAAAGAGATATCTTAAATAATTTTAATTTATAATTGATCAAATTAGCTATTATACGATAATATCACTAAGGATGAGAATTATTCCACTATATTAATTAAGCAGCAAAATTTTTCTCTTAGTCTTTCACCATCTCTCCTATTTTTATAATTAATACTGACCTTTCACATAATGAATAAATAATATTAAATCACCATTAGGGAGAATATCCGTGATAGTCATTCAAAACAAATATTGGATATACTTAATATGAAATTCTGAAAATCTGTTATAATAATAATATCTAATAGTAATAATAATAATTACTAGATAATAATATAATAAAATTAATGAATAATAATAATTAATAAAAATAATAATTAATAAAATAATCAATAATAATAAAATTAATAATAATAATAATAAATAATAATATAATAATAATAATAATCAGAATAAATAATAATTAAATAATAATAATAAAAATATAATAAGTGAATAATATAAAATAATTAATCGTATATAATATAACACACACAAATATAAAACTTTAATATTTAATACTAATAATAATTATAATTATTTCAATAAAACAATAATACATTAATTAATTAATAAATATAATAATAATAGGAAAGTCAGGGAAATTCTGGTAAATTTGGACAAGTATTAGAGAAATGGTGACTTTGTTATAAAGAAATGGAAAATAAAGGGATACCACTTCTCCTTCCACTATAACCTGAATAAAAAAAATGTGGGCTCAGATGAAAGGGAGATCTAAAACTATACGCAAATTAATTTAAATGGAAAAAATAATTGGTTGCGTTGAGAAATTCAGTGATAAAATTCTCCTAACTATTAGGTAAACCAAACTATGGGAGAACCCTTAAATGAACAAATTTTTTCCTAAAAAGTAACGTGTAATTCTTAAACATTTTAGTTATCAGCGAGAAATTATGTAACTATTATTTTCCCTATTATCCCGTGAAGAAAAAGAATATCAGCGTATAATTATTATTCCTAAATATATTAGGTTAATAAGAAGTGATAAATTCATTTAAAAATCGTATTCTTAGAAAAATCATTCAAAATGGAAAATTTATTTATAGTATTTGTATGTAAAAGACAAATCAATAAAACTATTATATTAATATATATAATAATAGAAAACAATAAGAATGGAAAATTCCCTAGCTAAGCGTGAACAAAAAAAGATAAAGTTTCTCTGGAAGGTAGTAATTTAAAAATCTCATTGTAATAAATCCGTAATTCATAATTAGCGGAGAAATTCTTTTCTGAAAAATCGAAGATTGTCATGAATAAATTCAAGAATAACTCCTGCTTTCTTGAAATTTGCAAAAATAAATCTTTTCTTTAAAATTTGATATAGTGGTGTTGTAAATCATATTCCATGTGATGTGCAATGAATCATATTATGGAGAAACGCTCAAGTAGTAGTAGTGAACAAATCAATAGTTAAATTCTCCCAGATTGATTACCATGATGCAATCAGTAATATGAATCTAGTTAAAGATTCTCAGCAGCAAAATCAGTAATATAATCTCCCAAATAAGCAACGTAAGTCTAATCAAAGGAAAAAAACTCGTCCACATAATAGATTTAACGGATCAATTAATACAAAAAAAGTTATGAATAATACCATAACGACTAATACTAAATGACATAAATCAGAGAAAAATACAGTAAGAAACATATTTCCATTAAAAATAATCATGTGGAAATTTAGACATGAACATCTAAAATATTTATATCAGCGAGCAAAATCTACTTGAAATAAACTAACTAAACAATTGCAGAGAAAAATCAAGATAAAGTCTAAAATAATGCTAGAGCAAAATCAGAAAAATCTCCTAAAATATTCAGAATATGTAATAAGATAAACCTAAAAATTACAAAACAAATCAAAAAAAATATCTCCTAAATATGTTAAGGCAATAATCAGAATGTATATCCTAGAAAAAAAGAGCAAATCAAAATAAAATAATTATTAGATACCCTTACATTAAATGCAACATAAATACATTCTATGAACAATATGATCCCGAAGACATTAAAGTAAATTCAAAGCGTTAGGCCAAAAATTAAAGAATTAGTAATCCTAACATAATTTCAATCAGCTTATAAATACGTTTAACATTACATTTGATGGAAGAAGAAATTAGTAAAAAGTGCTTCTAAAATGCATGAGAAAAAATTTAAGTTTAAAAAAATTGGAATGAACAAAAGAAAATAAAAATACATATAGAGAGAGAGAGAGGATAATAAAAAAAAAGTTCAACTCGGAACAATAATTGTCAACCGAGTCGAAATTCTCATATCAATTATTAAAGATAAATTCATAGATAAATGTGTCTAAATATCAAATTATAAAAGTCATATTTAGATAAATCCTCCTAAAGATATCAAGAACAAGGGACATGTAAATATTTATCGCAAAGATAGGAAAAATGATCAGAAAAATTCTTTTCTAAAATACGGAAACAAGAAAAGGTTTCAGTAAAGCTATAAAAAGAATTAATTACAGACAGTAGAAGAGCACTAAAAAAATAAAACAACAGAAGAAATTTCTTAAAGGAAAAAAACTTAAGAAAATTCCTAAAAAAATAAAAAAATAAGATAAGCTAAAAATGTAGGGATGAAAGAGAAAAATGTTAGAAAAAGAGAGTTTGAGAAATATTACAGGTATTCAAAGAATTCTTCTATATAAAGAGAAAAAAATTTTGGGGAATAAGTCTCCTGAATATAAAGACAAAAAAAAAAAATTAAGAGAAACTCTAAATAAAAGTATGTGAGATATTAGGTGAAAAGTCCTTTTTAAAATAAAAGGAAAAAATGAGAAAGTGCTTTAAAAAGAACAAAATACAAAAAATGAGCATAGTGAAAGAGGATCTCCAATGGAAAAGATGTAGAGTACCACAAAAGGAAACAATAGCTGTAGTAAGTTATTTGAAAAGAAAACTCAAATTGAAGAAGAGCATTGAGTAACAGAATGGGATCAAAACAGACGAAATGAAGGAAAGCAAATTTTAAAAATCGTAATTTGAAAAATTGTAATTCGAAAATCTTCGAAAATAGAAAAAAAAAGTCAAAAAAGCTAAATAAAAAAAAAAAAAAAAAATTAGAACAAACAAAAGATCATACTAAATGTATAGACAAAAAAGAGACAATTTTAATAAATATAAAACATAAAAAATACTCATTAAAATATTAAAAATTGGAAACAAATAAATAAAAGAAGAAACAAAGAAAAGAATACATCGAAATTTCATTAAAAATAAAGAAAATCTCTTAAAAAAGAAGGAAAAAATTGGTGTAAGTCTTTGTGAATTTAAAGAAAAAAAAAAATAAGAAGAAAGCTCCCTAAAAAAAGAGGAAAATTTAGAAAAGCTCTAAATTAAAGGAAAAAGAAAAGTTTTCTAAGCCAAGAAAATGAGTCTAATAATCCTCAAAATAGTGTAAGAACATTCATATTTCTTATCATAGAATATATTATTTGCCTCTTAAGAGTTAATACCTTGAAAAGTTTTTTTTTTTATACACTAAATCACTTTTGAAACAATTGAAACGAAATAAAGAAAGAGACAAAGTCTTGACTCTAGGAAAGAAAATAGGAGAAACATATAATAAGAAAGGGTTAAATATAGGGGAGAAAACATGAATAAAATAGAAAATCAAAAACCTTCAAAACCGGTTTTTTAGTAAACATATGCGAGAAACAACTTTCTGAAAGAAATATGCAAATCATAAATATTTAATCAATGAAAGAAAAATTAAGGATAACAATATAAATAACTTAAACATCGAAATATAAGAAAAATAGGGAGCAAACAGTTTATAAAAGAACTAACTAAATTGGCGAAATAGTAGAAAGAAAGAAGACAATAAAAAAATTATTTAACTAGTGTTTACCGACTTTACAAAAAAACAATTGAAATATAATTCAGAAAATAAATATATAATAATAAGAAAAGAAAAGAACAATAAAAAAACCATGAAATTAAGTAAAGGAAATAAAAGAAATAAATTATACCAAATATTTCAGAGTAATTGAAAATAAAAATAAATTAAAATAAATAAAAAATAAAAGGAAATTAAAGTAATACAAATGAGATATAAGATTAATCAATAACCCAAATTGGCAAAAAGTTAATGCCATAAGTAATATAGGAAATGAAACCAAAGTCATTTCGACTTTTTTTATGGAGTTGAAGAGAAGGGAGAAATGGGAAAGAGGTCCAAGGAAAATAAAGAAAGGAGTGGACAAGAAATAAGTAATCGAAAATATACAGATAAGACATAAGACATGAGAATTAATTGGAGGAGATGAGGAGTAGAGAAGAGAGGTGATGAACAGAGAAAATAGAAGAGAGAAGAGAGAAGAGAGAGAGAGAGATAGAAGAAGAGAGAGAGAGAGAGATCAGAGAGACAGACAGACAGAAGAGAGACAAACAGACAAGACAGACAGACAGACCAATTGACCTGACAGACAGACAGAAACTAGACAAGACAGACTATACAGGGATCGAGACAGTACAGACAGACAGGGACGAGATCAGAATCAGACCAGATACAGACATGACAGAACAGCAGATGTGGTGGGAGGAGGGGAAATGAAAGTGGAAGGAAAGTAAAGAATAAAAAAAGGAAATATAAGAAATTCAGAAAATCTGAAGAATCTATAGGAAGTGGTTAAAAAAAAAAAAAAATTAAAATAAGGAAGGGAGAATTGCGTAAAGGGTTCAAGAAGAAAAAAGAGATTTAAAGGAGAGACGGCGGGAGAGAAGAAAAGGGAAAATAAAAAACAATGAGTAATGAGAGTAGATATAATAAAAAGAATATGAAGGTAATTAGAATAGAAAGGAAGTAATAAATAAGAAGAAAAGAGGAAAAAGAGTAATTATAGGAAAATTAAATTTAAAATCCGATAATCATTATCAGAAAACTACTCAGTTATTCCAATTTGATTACGCGTAACAAAAATATTAATTCCAATTTACTTATATATAGATATATCACAGTGTCTCTATAGGCTCAAGTGGTAACACGCCGGTCTTCATTCTCTATATCCCAATCCATGTTCGATATCCTTGATATGCAAAAAAGTAAAAGCAAGTCGAAATTTTTTGCCCTAATTCAATATTCATAGTTTTTTGAATCACCTCATTTGCTGAAACTAGGTCTTGTCCTAGAACCGGAAAAAATTTCGCAAACCACAATCGCACACAAAAAGAATTTTTTTGGGCCACCGTACCCGTGTCAACATGTTTATCAAATGAAACCGCGCTTCACACCACCCCG
>JABUQX010087213.1:0-2500 GCA_015478945.1 Trachelipus rathkii
ATAATGTTTTAATTACATGGGTTTAGTTCGTAGATGTATAGAGATAGTTTTTTTTTTTTTTTTTTTTTTGCTTACTAATTTATATATTGTTTGATAAATAGTTACCATTCCGATTTATATATAATATTATATATAATATATAATATATATATATATTATATATACTCTATTATTGTTATTATATTTGATAGTATTAGTATGATAGGTTATATATATATTGATATATATATATATAAATATATATACTCTATATATATATATATATATAGTAATGATTGAGAAAAAATGAGGGAAAGAAGAAAATAATTATATAGGTTTTAATTGGTATTTAATACAACAGGCGTATGAAAATAGGTTAATTAGGGAAGCTTTTATGGCAAGGTATAAATGATATATGGTGTTTGGTGGTAGGGGCTTCTGAATGGAATCAAAAGTATGTAATGACGATAGTGAAGCGGTGTAAGAAATAAATGGTGTTCAATGTGATTGGTTTTAGGATTAATAGCGGATGAGAACAGGGTTGTGTATGTCTCCTTGGTTATTCAATGTGTATAAGTGAATGGGGTTTATGAAAGAATTTAGGTGGGGATGGCAAGGGAAATGGTGGTTATGAAATGATGGAAATGGAGAGGATGGGAGGGTGCGAAAATTATTGTATGCGGATGATTTGGTTCTGTGTGGCGAGTCTGAAGAGAGTTTGAGAGGATTGGTGGAGAGATTTGGCAGGGTATGTAAAAGGAGGGGTTTGAAAGTAAAGTAGAATAAAGTAGTAATGGTTTGAGGAGGACAGTCCTCAGTGGTGAATTATGTTAGATGATGAGCCAGCTGGAGCAAGTGTCCTGAGTTTAAATATTTTAGGGTATGTGTTTGGATGAGAAGGGGAACGGATGATGCAGAGTGTAGTAGGAAAGTGTGAATGGAGGAAGGTGGCTGGTGCAATTAAATAGTTGGTGAATGTAAAGGGACTAAAGTCTTGAGTGCGCTAGAGTCTTGCATGAGTGTATGTTGTTACCTGTTATTGTATAGTAGTGAGACTATGGTCTGGAATAAGAAGTATAGATCTAAAGTTCAATGTGTTCAGATGGACAATCTTAGGGGCATGCTAGGTGTGAAAAGAATTAATAAAGTAAGGAATGAACGTATTAGAGAGTGGTGTGGTGTGAAGAAAGGGGTAAATGAGAGAATAAATGAAAGTATGTTGAGATGGTTTGGTCATGTGGAAAGGATGAATGAAAGTCGGTTGGTTAAGCGGATGTATAGTGGCGAGTGTGTTGGGAACCGACCGGCTGGGAGACCGAAGAGAAAGTGGATTGAGTCGGTGAACGAATGTCTGAAGGAGAGAAATGTGAGTTTGGCAGAGGCGAGAATAAAGGTGCATGATAGGAGAGAATGGCGGGGTTTTGTATGGGGGCATGGTTGTGGCCCACCTGGGCCAGGGGATGAACCCTTACATTGACGATTTACCATAGTGAGGTTCCGTCGCGGTCCCATGATGCTCTAGGGTGGATTTTCTGTCTGTGACGAGCTCTCAACTAATTAAATGGTACAGAGGGGGCGTAAGGCGGCCTTTCTTTCCGATCGTTGTCCATGTGTCTCGCCTACTGGCTTTTTCTTTTCCGATTGCTTGTAGCACCTTACCCCAATCTTTGGGGCAAAGAAAAGGTGAAGAAAGAAAAGAAAAGAAATATATATCTATATAAAAAATTTTATATTTTATATATATATATATATAATATATATATATATATATATATATATATATATATATATATCTATATTTATATATTTTTTTAATTTATATATATAATATAATTAATAATAATATATATATATTTTAATGTTCAAACAAAATCGAAACACCATGTTCTGTTTTGCACTACTGCCGATAGAAAATCAGTCTAACAGTTTTCTTGCCTATTCCCTTCCCGATTAATTCAAATGAACATTTTTCAAGACCCATGTGAGAAACTAAAGACGATAAGAAAATATGCAAATTTGCAATTATAGCAATACTTTTTTTATTAAATCTTTGAACATCAGTTTTTTCTGTTTAAGTTCTAAGTGCAAGTCCAAACTTGTAAAGACGTCTTTCTTCAAATAATAATAATAAAAAATAAATAATAATAATAATAATAATATAATAATATAATATAATAATATAATAATATATAATAATATAATAAATAATAATAATAATATGAGATAATTGATTAAGAACATGAATAAAACATTAATTACAACAAGTTCAATTATTGACTAAAATCAAAAAAGCAAACAACTTAAGGAGACATGTAAGGATCTCATCACATACCTTTTTGCAAATGACCATTCAACTGCATATTTCTTAAGAATGTAAAAATGGCATCAATACTACATACATCGGTTCTCATGCATAGGATCATCGACATCTTCCTCGTGGCTTTTTTTGCAATGATTAATTTGCACACTATATATATATATATATATATAATATAATATATATATATTATATATATATTAT
>JABUQX010087213.1:5000-35000 GCA_015478945.1 Trachelipus rathkii
TATATATATATATATATATATATTATATATATATATATATATATATATATATATATATATATATATATTTAAAGGTGAAATTTAAGTGGTGGTGAATGTGAATGTGTGCGGTGCTTGGTGTGGAAGAAATGAGAGAGAAAGAGATAGGAAGTTGCATTTTGATGAGTGGACCTGTGGTATAAGCTATGGTAAGACTTTGATTGTTTGAGTCCTAGAATTCTAATGGTTAAATTTAAGTTTGGACAAAGGTCAAGGTAAGTGTGGGTTGTGAGTATGGTCCTCTGAGGGAAACGTTTGAAAAGAGAGTACGATTTTTTTGGGAAATAATCTGAATGGATGTTCCTGGATGGGGTGAGTAGGGCTTCCAGATTGATAGTTTTTGGGGGACCTGAAATGGTTGAATAGGTGATCAAAAAGGGATGGTATAAAGGTGGTTTTGGGGTGGCGGGAGAAAATGAAAAGAATGGTAGGAAGGTGATTTGATTTCTGTGAAGAGAGAGGTAAGTGTGTGTAGTAATACTTTCTTTAAACACAAGAGTATCCATAAGTATACTAGAATTGGTGTAGGTAGAGATTTTATCGAAGTGAAAAGTATGATTGATTTAGTGTTGGTGAAGAAGGAGATGTTGAAGTATGTTGTTGGATGTTAAATCAGTTTAGGGGTTTAGGAATGGGATTAACGGATCATTATGTTGTTTTATGTAAAATTTAAGTTAGTGGGGCTTTGGGATGGAGAGGAAGGTGAAATACGAAAGGAAGTAGGTAAAAATAAGAGTGAGAAGTTAAGAGTGTGCAAGATAATAAGGATAAGTATGAAAGAGCGCTCGCTAGTAAAAAGGTTGAATGGAAACAAGTTGATACTGAGCAATTTACTGGGGGCAATGAGGAAGAATTGTTTAGTAGTGAAAGAAGTGTTGGATGTGCCAAAGTAGGAAGTAAGAATGTAACAGCGAAGTGGTGGATGAAGAGGTGATGAAAGCGGTTTAAAGTAAAAAAGAAGCGTGGTTTGAATGTTACTAAGCAAATTTGATGAAGTTTCAAAAGAAAGATCCTTGGAATTATATAAGGAGGAAAAAAAGAAAATACTAAAAGGTGTAAATACGTAGGAGAAAACAAGAGGTAAAATGAACAGTTTTGGAAGGAGGAATGATGAGGACATACAAGGAAAATAGGAAGCCCTCTTCTGGAAGGAATCGCGAAAAAGGTTAGGAATGAGAATAAGGGGAATTGCTTAGAATATAATGGATAGGGATGGTGCTTTTGTAACTGATGAAATTGGATGTGAGGGGAGTGGGTGGAAAGAACACTTCGAAATCTGCCACAATATTAACAGTAATGATGAGGTGTTTAGTGAATGTGTGCGGTTTTGATGGTGCAAGAACGGAATAGGTATTTTGGGATGAGGTTATTCATTAGTAAGGAGGAGTAATGGGTAGAGTGAGAAAAGTTGAAGAATGGTATAAGTCTGCAGGTATAGATGAAATTACTAGGAAAATGAATCAAGAAGCGGAGGCCGAGATGGTGATTGAATTGGATTTGGAAGTTTTTGTTGTAATAAAGGTTTTATGGAGGGTATAGTTTCAAAGGGATTTGGAGGAGAGCGGTAATATAGAACCCTTGTATAAGGGTAAGGGAGTAAAGGGGAACTGTAGAAATTATAGGGAATAGTTTTATTGGCAGTGTTGTAGGGAAAGTATATGCTGGTATTTTGGGTCGAAGAAGTGCGTCGAGTGACTGAGGATCTGATTGGTGAAGACAAGGTGCGTTTAGGAGTGGTAGAGGATGTGTGGATCAAATCTTTACATTGAAAACAAATGATTGAGAAAATGAGGGAGAAAAGAAGAATAAATTATATTTAGGTTTTTAATGGATTTGCCAACAGGCGTATGATAGAGTTTAAATAGGGAAGCCGTTATGGCAAGGTGTTAGTGATATAATGGTGTTTGGGTGGTAGGCCTTCCTCGAATGGAATCAAAAAGTTATGTATGACGATAAGTGAAGCGTGGTGTAGAATAAATGGTGTCAATGGGTGATTGGTTTAGGTATTAAATAAGCGGAGTAGACAGGGGTTTGTGGTTAATTGGTTTTTCCCCTCTCCTTGGTTATTCAATTTGTAATTGGATGGGGGTAATGAAAGAATTTGAGGTGGGATGGCAGGGAAAATGGTGTTAGAATGGTGGAGAATGGAGTTGAGTGGAGGGTGCCCCTAACCTATTATAATGCGGATGATTTGGTTCTGTGTGGCGAATTTGAAGAGAGTTTGTGAGAGATTGAATAATAGAGAAGATTTGGCAGGGTGTGTGAAAGGAGGGGCCCTTGAAAGTAAACGTGGGATAAGAAGTAAAGGTTATGGTTGGAGTGAAGGACACTCCCTTCAGTGGTGAGTTATGTAGATGGTGAGCAGCTGGAGAACAAGTGTCTGAGTTTTAAATATTTAGGGTATATGTTTGATGAGAAGGGAACGGAACGATGCAGAAGTTGGTAGTAGGAAAGTTTGTGAATGGCAGGACAGGTGGCCTGGTGCAATTAAATCGTTGGTTGAATGCCAAAGGACTAGTCTTCAGTGTGGCTAGGTCTTTACATGAAGGGTATGTTGTGTTACCGTGTGTATTTGTTATGGTAGTGAGAAACCATGGTCTGGAAATAAGAAGTATAGAATCCTAAAAAGTTTCAATGTGTTTCAGATGGACAATCTTCGGGGTTGTGCTAGGTGTGGAGAAGAATTGATAAGAGAGGAATGACCGTAATTAGGAGAGTGGTGTGGTGTGAAGAAAAGGGGGTAATGAGAACAAGAGAATAAATATGTTGAGATGGTTTGGGTCATGTGGAAGGATGAATGAATAGTAGGTTGGTTAAGCGGGGGATGTATAGTGTGAGTGTGTTTGGAACCGACCGGTCTGGAGACGAAGAGAAAGTGGGATTGAAGTAGGTGGAACGATGTCCTGAAAGGAGAGAAATGTGAGTTGGAGAGGCGAGAATAAAGGTGCAAGATAGAAGAGAATGGCGGGGTTTTGTATGGGGGGCATGTTGTTGCCCACCTGGGCCAGGGGATGACCCTTACATTGACGATTTACCATAGTGAAGGGTCCGTCGCGGTCCCATGATGCTCTAGGGTGGATTTTCTGTCTGTGACGAGCTCTCACTAATTAATGGTACAGAGGGGGCGGTAAGGCCGGGCTTTCTTTTCGACGTTGTCATGTTCTCCTATTCTACTGCTTTTCTTTTCGATGCTTTGTTAACAGCACCTTACCGCCCAATCTGGGGCAAGAGGAAGGTGAAAAAGAAAGAAAAGAATATATATATATATATATATTATATATATATATATATATATATATATATATATATATATTATATATATAATATATTATTAATATATATATTATATATATATATATATAATATATATATATATATAATATATTATATATATATAATTACCTTTATACTGAGCCTTGGATAAAGTTTTCAGTTCATTAATTTTAACTTAGTAATAGTTTCATTTGCAGAATGAATCGAGGTTTTTACGATAGTAAATTCTTATGCTTTCTAAGAGAACCATAAAGCAGTGTTTGTGGATTACTTCCGGCTTTCCTGTAAGTATAAAACAAGGATAAAATGGATAATAGGGGTAAATAGGGATAAATAGGGGTAAACACTACAACTGAGTAAATTAAAACAAAACTGTCATAGTAGCAATATGAAAAAACGTGCAATAAATGAATAAATTATTTTGAATAATGAGAACAATAAAATTTTATTAAAACTGAAACCAAAGAAACATATAAATAAAGGTGTATTTTATCTGAAAATATCAGTGCATATGACGCTATTTATATTTCCATTGCTTAAAGTGGGTTTACTGTTCCTCCGGATTTTTTATATCAATACATTTTCAGAAATAGGAATAAATCATTAAATACCTCTTTTAAAGTGTAAGGTATGTTAAGTAAAAATCTAAATTGTACAATTCATATAACATATTATTCAGTGGCTTTATAAAATCTAAATCTTTTTTGTTAATCAATAGTGCTAAAGAGGGAAGATTTGCCAAATTTTTTTTTTTTAACCTTTATCATTTGCCATCACTGATTGCCTCCTTGAGATTTCCCTTCAGCCCTGAGCTAAAAGTTTGATTTTTGTTTCCTGCCCCACTTTTCTAAACTTGGTCAAAATATTTGGATAGATTCCGAGTACATTCTCTCTGATTGTTCAAAACTTATATTTTTCTTCCTCTTAGTATAATCGAACAACTCTTTCAAATATTTTTCAAAATGATCTTGATGCTTTAAAAGCTAGAATTTGGTTTATAAGGATGAATATATTTCGAAGTGCAATTCAAATTATTATTACTTATATTTTTAGATCAATATTAAAATTATTATTATATTTGAGGTTACACTTCAAAAATACTACTACTTAAAAAAATAATTAAATTGCATTATTCACATTATTAAAACTAAAGGCTATGCCAAAATTATGTTTAGAACACTAACTGTTAAGCAACCATTCCTTTCCATCTCTGTTAATTTGACGTAAACATCTGACCTGTTAATGCTCTTCCAACTGTTGTCTATTTTGTCTGCTTCAATACGAGGCTTGATCTCCTCCATATCAGCTTCCTTAAACACACAAAATTTAAAAATAAATGAAACTAATAAAATAAAATTAATAAATAATTACAAAATCTTACAATATTACAATTAAAAAACTAGAATTGATCTTCGTTAAGAAAATATTACCCAGAAAAAAAAGAGAAAGGAAAAATTCGCCCCTACTACAACAAATTTTTATAATACAACGAAAAAAAATAAGTTAAATAAAAAAGTAAAGTTAGAAAAGAACACAACAAAAAAAAATCTTAAAATAATAAGAGTACACAATGAAAATTAAAATAAGAAACCTGCATATCCTGCTTCGCTATCTGGTGTCCAATCAACAAGGGGGTCATAAATAAAAGCTTCTAAAAGAGTTAGAAGAGTTTCACGTCCACGCCTCATGGTACGCAAAACGTGTTCGCATGCTGAACGAAAAATGCCCTGAAAAAATACAAAAGTAGTTCGTAACAGCAACTACATTCATTTGACACACACACACACAATATATATATATTTCCCGCAAATCTTCTCCTTCAGTTTCCGGAAAATGGGGAGTAAAAGTATAGGCCTTGGATATTGTGTAGGATAACGCAATCAGACTCAAGTTCAATATAAGCTTTATTTTGAGAGTAAAAATTAAACCACAGTGTAGAGTGCCTAAAAAAAAATTTATAAAAAAAGAAATTACAAAACACGAAAACATAAAAATGGTTTACATAAGAAAGTTATACAAATCTGTAAAACAAACAAAAAAAGATTTACAAAATCTAGCATATTCTACACACCTTATTTTACCCAAATACTGAATGTTATAAAAGGATGGTAGAAGCATATTCTCACGCCAGATCAATTAATAATAATACAAAGAAAAACTGATACAAATTAATAATACCTCTGATGATGAATTTTATAAAATAAATGTGGGGGCACTATAAACAGCAAATCTTTAGCGTACAAAAATTTCACAAATGTTCCAGCCGAAGCTAAACCAGATTTTATTGCTTTCAGCTGGTAACAAAAATTGTATACAAAAATTTATATAAAAAGATTATTCATATGATTTTAATTCTCTATGAAGGCCATAACGAAAAGAAATGTTAGAAGTTCGATGTACGTAATTCAGTATGCCATAAATTTCACCTTCGAAAAAAATTACAAAAAAATTGTTTTTTTCATGAATAAGATGGACCCCATTAAAAATTATAAAATAACAATAAAAGCATAAATCACCCATTTAAATATAACTTTACTCTACCAGCATCTACTCGTAAACATTATATTTAAACCAAATCAAAAATATCTTTTATATTAAGGAAGTGAAAAAAAATAAATTGTGATAAGTAGGTTTAAAAAAATGAAGTGGGAAGCGAAGTGGCTGATGGAATTTTATAACTCTAAAGTTTATACCAAATATTTATAAGAATTATTTTATCCATTGCATAATACTGCTTCCAATGACTTTTACAATAACACGACATTCAAACTTTTGAAAGCTTATTAAGTTACAAATACTGGGATGTGAAACACATTTAAGTGTCAGATTTAAGATTTAACTATATGCCCTGTGGATGTCTTAAAACAACATTTTAGAAAATTAATTAAATTTTTATAAAATACCTTAAAGATTAAAACTAAGAAAAAAAACTCAAAAATTGCTAACTTCTAAGAAAAAAATATGATGTATGGTCAGAGTCCAAACTATATCTTTATCACTTTTGTTACCACTGACCCAAATTTTCAAATACCAAAAAAAAATAAAAATAAAATGCTTTCCGCATTTGCATAAATCCTGAGTCATAAAATATAACTTACATAGTATAGGACGTGCTCTATAACTGATGTTACTAAGTTAAGAATACTAAAGAAAAATAAGCATTTATCCCATTTAAAAATTCATTTTATTCACTTTCGGCTGTTTAAAATTTATACTTTACAAATGAAAAAAAAAAAGTTTCCAAAAGAAGTTTATGCTAGGTAGGGCCTAGTTAAGCTAAAACAAAGTATTTATAACATTTAGGAAATAGGGCTAGATGTTCTCATGATTAGTTTAAATAATACTTAGAATAAATCCAAGACAAATTTTCTACCCAAAAAAACAAATGCTTTTTTTTTTTTTTTTTTTTTTTTTTTTTTAAATTTTTCACTTTTGAATTTCTTAGGAAATTACGTTACAATTCTTTTTTATAAAAAAAAATCTTAATTTATATGTATATTTTTCCCATTCATTCACACCTCAAAAATTTTATGCAAGCTAATCGTCTTGCACTCCATTCAATTTTTAAATCTCTAAATTCAAAGTGCATGAAAAAACTTAAATCTCTAAGATATATAGATATTGAAAACCTCTAAAATTTTGAAAAATAATTATATATATACCGGAAAAAAAAATGTCTGACTTTGGTTAAGGGAGATTTTTCAAATTATCTTTAGTTTGCAAAAACAAATTTACTATAACAAAGGTAGCTAAATGAAATTTCCAAAAAGAATATACTATTTTTCAGAAATGAAAACTGTAAAACTAACTAGAAAAAATGAGATTTTCAAAAGCACATTGCCTAAATTATCTTATAAACTATGTTCTTATAAATTGATGAAAAACCTTGCATTTCAAGCTATATTATTAATTTAATTATTAAACTAAACTAAAAAGGTTGGTCCAAGCTCCTAAAATAAAAAAATGAAAAAAAAAAATGCTACGCAGGAAATTAGGCCTTGTAATGATGATTATTTAGATCTTATATGTTAAATGAAAAAAAAACCAAAAAAATAAATTCGATATCGCAGCCTCCTCAGGAAGAGAAAAAAAAATTCTCAGAGGGGAGTGTGGTAAAACAGTTTTTCACTTCCAAATAAAATTTTTTGTTTATTTGGAAGTGTAGTGAATAAAAAAAGTTAAACTAAAAATATGGTTTTTCCGATACTAATATTAGGAAGAGAATAAAATTTTGGTATGTAAAATTTTAAAGTCTTCGAAGAGGAAAAAAAAATCATCTCAGAGGGGTATGTGGAAAAACAGTTTTTCACCTTCAAATAAACCTTCTGGTAAAGTTTATTTCAAAGTGTTAAAAAAAACTACAAGACATTCAAAAAAGGAGGAGAAATTTTGGGCATAAGGGGGTGTGCGACAAGAGATATTTCACCTTCAAATAGGTCTTTTGGGTAAAGCCTATTTCAAAGTGTAAAGCAAATCTAAAATAAATAAAACAATTTTCACTGGATGGGAAAGTATTTTAAGTAAATCATTATCGTCTAAACAAGTTTTAATTTGTGGCTCCTATGATCTTAGGCTATCTAATGGCTTCAAAAAAAATAGAACAAGCTATCAAAAATTTCTTAAGCTCTCATCAACACCAATCCGGGCTACTTGTCTTTCCTATTTCACTTGGCCCTTTTTACATTTTCTATTACTAACCATATTGTTATTCATATATATATACCGTACTCAGTATTGGAGGTAATAGTTTTATAGGTTCAAGAAGAGCAAGATAGGAAATCTACGTTTAAAAAAAATCAGAGCATTTAATTAAAAGAGGGGATGTTAGGGTTTTGGATAGAAATTACAATTACTTTTTAAAAGAAAGGAATAAAAATTATTGCAAGAAAAAGAAAAATAAAAAAATAAGACCGGGTAAAGATAGGGCCTTGTTTTTTTTTTTCTACTTTAAAGCGTATAAAAAAACAAAAAAAACAAAAGGGGATACGCTTGAGAAAAATAACAAAAATTTATAAAAAAAGTGATATTTAAAAAAAAAAAAAAAAAAATTAATTTGAAAAAAAAAAAAAAAAAAAAAAAAAAACTACTCCATAATAACTCCAGCAAATTTTAAACCAACCCATGTTTGGGGTAGAGTTAAAATTTAATTATAGATATTTAAGTGGTGTTACCGCTTACAAAGTAGGGCTGGTTCTAGGCCTCAACTTTTATAAAATTCCCAAGCTTAGATTGGGCTTTTCAAAAACTTCTAAAACCTTAAAATTATTATGAAATAAAAAGTAAAAATAAAAATGGGAAATGATTGTAAAACTTACCAAGAACATTCACTGTTTGAGCACAAGCTAAGAACACACTGGCTAGGGTCATTTGCGAAAGTAAAATGATTTATTCCTCGTGTACAGCCGGGGTGAAGGGGGAGAGAAATGGGGGATTATATCAACGTGGTCCCGAGGGGGGGGGAGAAGGAGGATTTATATTCTGTTTTTGGAAGATATGCAAAGATGCTATGCTCACTTGAAAAAACAAATGGTAATTTGTTTTGTAGGATTTCCGTTGATAAAAAAAATTTAGTGTGTGAAAAATGAAAGATTTATCAATAGGGATTCTAAGAAATATTAAAAGTCATTGAACAAAACAAAAATTCAGAATTAGGAATATTAAATATAAAATTCCTTTGTTGGCAACTCGGAAAGGATCTCATCAAAAATAGATGGGGAGAAGGGTTTGAGGGAGAGGCTTCTAGACGAATGAGAAAATTAAGATAGATAGGAGGAGGGAGGGGAGGGGAAGGTTGTAAAAAGTTATTTTTATTTATTTTATTTTTTTTTTTTATATCTGGGAAAAAAAGAAAATATGTGATAAGAAAGTAGATTCATGCTTTCTTTAAAACTATACGAAAAATTCTTTTTTGGTATAGAGTTCTCCTTCCAGAAAAAAAAAAACTCTGACTTATGCAATGGTTGCATATGGGTTGGATTCTTGGACATGAGATTGAAAACTACAATTTGAGAATTAAAATAAAGCGTGATATTATAGATTCAAAAATGAAAGGTAGTCAGAGTAAGGAGTTATAACCTTAGGGGGAAACAGTGGAGAGTTTCATTTAAGGAGGAATCAAATGCATAATGAGAAACTAGATGCTAACAATTGTCTTTGTACATAATTACTGTAAGTATGTTTTAAAGTGTAAGATGTATGCAATAGCATTAATAATTTGTGCACATTTGAACTCTTGATATGTTTTGTTAAAATGGGAGGCAAAGGAAAAGAATATGGTTTAATAAATGTGTTTAATGAAAATACTTGAGTCTGAGGGGTTGAAATTTAGGTGAAAGTCTGTCTTCGTGTTTGACATTACAAAATTTAAATAACTGAAATTTAATTCCATATCAAAAATATATTCTAACTTCGATTTGAAACAAACTGAAAATAATATGGATAGTGACCCAAAAATGAGTAGGATTTTGATGTTACAAATAATTAAAAAAAAATAAATTTAAGAAAAAATTTTGGGGAAGAGACATTATCTTTGTTCTTATTTTGCTTTAAAATTTTCTTATGTGTTTAGGTTGTTAAAACTGTAAGCAGTTTTCTTTAACATTTAGAAATTTCCCTAATTTCTAAGATGATTGTTTATTTTATATTTTCTCAGTGAAAATATAAATATACTGCTGGGGGCGAGGAAAAAAAAATTTTAAAGTCTAAAAGTGTTTGTGATTTATGAAGAATTTTTCCTGTGTGAGGAAAGAAGAGTTTGTTTTCCACAGTGAAAGATTAAATAGGAGTTTGTTTTCTAAAGTGGAAGAATAAATAGGTGGATGAGGAATTGGATAAGGAGGTCTACTTAAAAGTGAAATTTCAGGAGGCAATGTAGGAGGTGGGGGAGAATGAATTTGCGACGATGTGGTTTGAAGTGGAGAAAGAGATTTGTCACCAGATAGTTTCGGAGGTATCGCGGTGGGAAGGTCTTTGAAAGTAAGCCTTCTTGGAAGTGAAGGAGACAAAAAGTTAGGCTTTGGAGGTGGTCGGAGGGCGTAGGAATAAGGTTGTGGTGGAGGAGGATTTGGAGGGGTCGCTAAGTGAGAACTTTGAGGAAGAGTTTCGAAAGATATGTCGTGTGAAAGTTTGCGTGTTATTTCTGTTTGTGAAATGGAAAGGTTATAGAAAACTTGTTGAGATTTAGATTGGGGAGGGACCACAATTTCCTTTTTACATAAGACTTTCGGTTGTGCGACAACCATAGAAAGTGCGGTAGTGGTTCCCTGAGAATTTGGTTTTGGTATAGGATGTGCATCATCTTGTAAAGGAATAGTTTGAGAATGTGAATCAAATTTTAGAGGAGGAGAGGAAGTTAGATTTTTAATGAGAGTTAAGAATGACTCAGTGTTATATCGAACTGCTTCGGTTTGAAATAAAGACAAGCGTGAGGCTACTTTAAGTGGGTTTTGATTAGAAAGATTTGTAAAATCAGGTGCTGAGAAAGGTGTTTGTTGTTGAGATTTAAAATTTTTGTTCTGAGGAGGTGTGTGGATTGATTCCCTTTGTTCTGAATATGAATCTAGAAAAGGTTGTTGTGAGTATGAAATCGGAACTGCGTCCTTTGCGAAAGAAAGATGCGTTTCTACTTGAGGAAGAGAGAGAGAGCTGATATGGTGATTTGAAGTGAGATTATCAACCTGAGAGGAACCAAATGGAGGGTGAGGTTCAAAATATTTATCAAATGATGGTTTGGAAGTCATATCATAGTGCTCAGAAACGAGAGTGTTAGAAGGTAATAAAGAATTTGGTATCGTTTCTTCATCAAAAGATATAATAGTATCTGAGAAATCCTTTTGCGTAGAAGGGGGAGTGCCCTGAGGAAAGTTATCATTCTTAATAGTATGAGCATGATTAGAGTGAAAAGAGAAATCTGTGGTGGTTGATAATGGGGGAGATAGATTAAAATTTCCAACTAATTTCTCTATTGAATTTGTGCTATCATAAAATTCAAAAGGTTGTATATTATTTGAACAAGAGTGCGATATATGAAAATCATACTGATAGTTTGAAAAATTGTGCCCCGTTAAGCTATTCTTATTTAAAAAATTATAACCTACATTGTTTGTAGTGCTTGCAAAAGTTGTTCTTCTACTTACATTGTTTCTACTTAACATTCTGTTTCTGCTATACCTATGGAAAGTGCGCTTTCCATGTTCAATAATATTTAAAATATTGTTTTGCGTGTTTTTATCATCAGTACTTTGCCTATTTTTACCATTTGAGATACATATATCATGGCTACTCTTTACCTTGGCATTCGCTGTGCCTAATGTATCATATGCTCTGTTCAAATTGTCACCTTCCCAATGTTCTATCTTTGCGTGAGCTATCTCATTATCAAAATCGCTTGTGGAACTTCCACTTATATCATCTTTGCTATTAAACTTTACATCTGCTATATATTTATTCATATAAATAGAGTTATTAACCTTACCTTTCCTTTGGAAATCAACATCTAACTCCAAACCCATTTTAACTTGCTGCGTAAGTCTTTTATGAATTTCACCACCATTACTATCGCTATTTTCAACAGCATTTGTGTTCACATTTCCATTTTCTAACTGCGGCATATCCATTTCGCTTCTGGACTGGGTTGCTATCCCACTGCTTTCCAACTGTGCATTTGATGCGCTTCTCGATTTTGCTAAATTTGGCGTGCTAATCTGTAAATTGTCATTAAAATTTCTGAAAAATAAAAAGTTTTTGTTAAGAGAAAAGTCCATATTCTCCATCTTCTCTTGAAAATGGGGAATATGTGCCTTTTTTGTGATTTGTGAAAGCTCTGTGATGGATTTTCCATTTACGTCATGTTCATGTTTAACTCTTTTATTTCCTGGACTATGTGCTCCACAATTACCAAAATTTATTGAACTATTAGCGTTACTCTCATTAATGTTATCTGCTCTACCATTTTGAATGTAGGTTATGCTATCTACATTCTCTATTCTATTTCTGGTAATGGTGTTTGCTACACCATGAAAACTGTTAAGCTCATGAAGTTTAAAATTCTCGTTGAAAATAACATCATTAAAACATATTGAACATGCATTTTTATCATTAATAAAATTTTCACCTATCTGAGCTTTTCCCTGGACATAATGGCTACATCTAAAATTATTAGGAGGAGAAGCTTTGCTGAAAGAAAAATGAGGATTAAGAACATTTACATTATTTGCTTGATTAACATTTTTAGAAATAAAATGATTCGTTTGCATATTTGCATGTGAAAACCTTTTTTTCATAGTTGCGTTTAGATTTCCGTGAGAGATGGCTTTGTGATCATTCTTTACATTCCTAGTTGCTTTTGAAATACCTTGCGAAGTGGTGTCAGAGTTAACATTTATAAAATTTTCCCTATCAGATATATCATCAATATTTATAAAAACATGCGAATTATAATCATTGTGAGCTACAAAATTTTTAACATTAGTACATTCTGAAGGTAATACATCTTCTTCAGTAGTGTTCAAAGAGTTGAAAGAGAATGGGTTAGCGTTTTTTGAAACATTCATAGCTGACGCTACTGTACCCTGAGATATGTTTTCAATACTGATTACATTCATAGGTGCTTTAGAATTACATTGTGAATTTGTTTTATTTACATTTAAATATGCTGTATCTATCAATGCATGCGGAATATTAAGTAAACTATTCTCGTGAGCAGTGGTGCGTGAGTTAGCAATATTTGAAACATTTAAATAATAAGAATTTAGAGGTGCATGAGAAACATTTTTTAATACATTTTCATAATTGGGGTGAGTGGTGGTGTTATGATTACCATTTCGCGAATAATTACTACATTTTTGCTTCTGGAAGTGAGGTGGTGTTCCATCAAAACGGTTTTCTTCTACTTTGAATTTTTCTGGAGCTTTTCCATATTGCATTAAGGAGAGATTGTGATGGAGAGAGACAGGTTTGGGCTTCATCTGCTCCCTCCTTATTGAAAAAAATCCTGACTCTGCTCATCGTATTGATTTTCAACGATTTCATCATAAAAATAGTTTTCTTGTTTACCGTAATAGTTCTCTTCTTGAGGTGTATCATATTGATCATCCAAAGCTTCTTCATATCCATCTGTTGGTTTAGCTATTCTTGCGTAAGACGTTTGGTTATTTCTCCATGAAGGTTTATGATTCTGTTCTGGCGTTTGCTGATAGTTTTGTGTAGGGGGAAATGCCGGTGCCTGTGGCTTTTCCCGATGGTTGAAAGTTTTTCTTTGATAAGTTTGTTGAGGTTGCTGAAAGTTTTGTTTTCTCCAATTTTCATGCGTATATATTTCATGAGAGAAATCTGTGAATGCTGATGCTGGACCGGCTTCTCGGTTTAGATTTTGTTCAGAATAGCTGTTATAATATTGTGAAGCATTTGCCTTTGAGCTTGATATGGCAATGTTTTTTTCTCTTGGCATTATATAACTAATATATCTTATATAATAAGTTTTATGTGGAGTATTTGCTTTTCAATATGGTGCCAAGAGAACAAGAGTTAGCGCTTCGCTAAATTAGAGAAATATCTTTATGGTTATGCGTTATATAAAAAATAAAACCCCAAAATTTACGTTACTTTAACGTTAATTTTATTATTCTGATAAAATCAAAGGGGTGTATAAGTTTTATATTCAAAATTATATAAGCTTTGTTTGTAAAATAATAACTTTTGAGAAAAATGGTCTAACCTGCGGTGTGTAATAGCTCTCGAAGTGAATTTCTTGGCACTCTTTGCTTTGCGTTTGCTTCTTTCTTCACCTATATAAACTCCAGTAGCTTGCTTCGGAAACGCTTCTTATCTTCGCCAATACTCTCAATTTGATTCGCTCAAGCAAGGGACGCCGCTTTCCCGCAAAATCTTTTCCTTCAGTTTCCGGAAAATGGGGATTGACTGTTATAGGCCTTGGATAATTGTAGGATAACGCAATCAGACTCTGATTTCAGAATAAGGTTTATTTTTGAGAATAAAATTTACACCACTGTGTAGAGTGCCTAAAAAAATTATAAAAAAAAGAAATTACAAAACATGAAAAATATAAAATGGTTTACATAAGAAAGTTATACAAATCTGTAAAACATAAACAAAAAAGATTTACAAATCTAGCATATTCTACACATCTTATTTTACCCAAATACTGAATGTTATAAAAGGATGGTAGAAGCATATTCTCACGCCAGATCAATTAATAATAATACAAAGAAAAAACTGATACAAATTAATAATACCTCTGAGGATGAATTTTATAAAATAAATGTGGGGGCACTATAAACAGCAAATCTTTAGCATACAAAAATTTCGCATATGTTCCAGCCGAAGCGAAACAAGATTTTATTGATTTCAGCTGGTAAAAATTGTATACAAAAATTTATATAAAAAGATTATTCGTATGATTTTAATTCTCTATGAAGGCCATAACGAAAAGCAAAGTTAGAAGTTCGATGTACGTAATTCAGTATGCCATAAATTTCACCTCGGAAAAAAAATTTACAAAAAAATTAATTTGTTTTTTTTCATGAATAAGATGGACCCCATTAAAAATTATAAAATAACAATAAAAGCATAAATCACCCATTTAAATAAACTTTGCTCTACCAGAATCTACTTATCACAATTTATTTTTTTCACTCTTAATATAAAAGCTATTTTTGATTTGGTTAAATTAATGTTACGAGTAGATTCTGGTTAGCGCAAAGTTATATTTAAATGGGTGATTTATGCTTTTATTGTTATTTTATAATTTTTAATGGGGTCCATCTTATTCATGGAAAAAAAACTAAATTTTTTTGTAATTTTTTTTTCCGAGGTGAAATTTATGGCATACTGAATTACGTACATCGAACTTCTAACTTTGCTTTTCGTTATGGCCTTCATAGAGAATTAAAATCATACGAATAATCTTTTTATATAAATTTTTGTATACAATTTTTACCAGCTGAAATCAATAAAATCTGGTTTCGCTTCGGCTGGAACATATGCGAAATTTTTGTATGCTAAAGATTTGCTGTTTATAGTGCCCCCACATTTATTTTATAAAATTCATCATCAGAGGTATTATTAATTTGTATCAGTTTTTCTTTGTATTATTATTAATTGATCTGGCGTGAGAATATGCTTCTACCATCCTTTTATAACATTCAGTATTTGGGTAAAATAAGATGTGTAGAATATGCTAGATTTTGTAAATCTTTTTTTGTTTGTTTTACAGATTTGTATAACTTTCTTATGTAAACCATTTTATATTTTTCATGTTTTGTAATTTCTTTTTTTTATAATTTTTTTAGGCACTCTACACAGTGGTGTAAATTTTATTCTCAAAAATAAACCTTATTCTGAAATCAGAGTCTGATTGCGTTATCCTACAATTATCCAAGGCCTATAACAGTCAATCCCCATTTTCCGGAAACTGAAGGAAAAAGATATTGCGGGAAAGCGGCGTCCCTTGCTTGAGCGAATCAAATTGAGAGTATTGGCGAAGATAAGAAGCATTTCCGAAGCAAGCTACTGGAGTTTATATAGGTGAAGAAAGAAGCAAACGCAAAGCAAAGAGTGCCAAGAACTTCACTTCGAGAGCTATTACACACCGCAGGTTAGTCAATTTTTCTCAAAAGTTATTATTTTACAAACAAAGCTTATATAATTTTGAATATAAAACTTATACACCCCTTTGATTTTATCAGAATAATAAAATTAACGTTAAAGTAACGTAAATTTTGGGGTTTTATTTTTTATATAACGCATAACCATAAAGATATTTCTCTAATTTAGCTAAGCGCTAACTCTTGTTCTCTTGGCACCATTTTGAAAAGCAAATACTCCACATAAAACTTTTTTATATAAGATATATTAGTTATATAATGCCAAGAGAAAAAAACATTGCCATATCAAGCTCAAAGGCAAATGCTTCACAATATTATAACAGCTATTCTGAACAAAATCTAAACCGAGAAGCCGGTCCAGCATCAGCATTCACAGATTTCTCTCATGAAATATATACGCATGAAAATTGGAGAAAACAAAACTTTCAGCAACCTCAACAAACTTATCAAAGAAAAACTTTCAACCATCGGGAAAAGCCACAGGCACCGGCATTTCCCCCTACACAAAACTATCAGCAAACGCCAGAACAGAATCATAAACCTTCATGGAGAAATAACCAAACGTCTTACGCAAGAATAGCTAAACCAACAGATGGATATGAAGAAGCTTTGGATGATCAATATGATACACCTCAAGAAGAGAACTATTACGGTAAACAAGAAAACTATTTTTATGATGAAATCGTTGAAAATCAATACGATGAGCAGAGTCAGGATTTTTTTCAATAAGGAGGGAGCAGATGAAGCCCAAACCTGTCTCTCTCCATCACAATCTCTCCTTAATGCAATATGGAAAAGCTCCAGAAAAATTCAAAGTAGAAGAAAACCGTTTTGATGGAACACCACCTCACTTCCAGAAGCAAAAATGTAGAAATTATTCGCGAAATGGTAATCATAACACCACCACTCACCCCAATTATGAAAATGTATTAAAAAATGTTTCTCATGCACCTCTAAATTCTTATTATTTAAATGTTTCAAATATTGCTAACTCACGCACCACTGCTCACGAGAATAGTTTACTTAATATTCCGCATGCATTGATAGATACAGCATATTTAAATGTAAATAAAACAAATTCACAATGTAATTATAAAGCACCTATGAATGTAATCAGTATTGAAAGCATATCTCAGGGTCCAGTAGCGTCAGCTATGAATGTTGCAAAAAACGCTAACCCATTCTCTTTCAACTCTTTGAACACTACTGAAGAAGATGTATTACCTTCAGAATGTACTAATGTTAAAAATTTTGTAGCTCACAATGATTATAATTCGCATGTTTTTATAAATATTGATGATATATCTGATAGGGAAAATTTTATAAATGTTAACTCTGACACCACTTCGCAAGGTATTTCAAAAGCAACTAGGAATGTAAAGAATGATCACAAAGCCACCACTCACGGAAACCTAAACGCAACTATGAAAGAAAGGTTTCCACATGCAAATATGAAAACGACTCATTTTATTTCTAACAATGTTAATCAAGCAAATAATGTAAATGTTCTTAATCCTCATCTTTCTTTCAGCAAAGCTTCTCTTCCTAATAATTTTATATGTAGCCATTATGACCAGGAAAAAGCGCAGATAGGGGAAAATTTTATTAATGATAAAAATGCATGTTCAAAATGTTTTAATAATATTATTTTCGACGAGAATTTTAAACTTCATGAGCCAAACAGTTTTCATGGTGTAGCAAACACCATTACCAGAGATAGAATAGAGAATGTAGATAGCATAACCTACATTCAAAATGGTAAACCAGATAGCATTGATGAGAGTAACGCAAATAGTTCAATAAATTTTGGTAATTGTGGAGCACATAGTCCAGGAAATAAAAGAGTTAAACATGAACATGACGTAAATGGAAAATCCATCACAGAGCTTTCACAAATCACAAAAAAGGCACATATTCCCCATTTTCAAGAGAAGATGGAGAATATGGACTTTTCTCTTAACAAAAACTTTTTATTTTTCAGAAATTTTAATGACAATTTACAGATTAGCACGCCAAATTTAGCAAAATCGAGAAGCGCATCAAATGCACAGTTGGAAAGCAGTGGGATAGCAACCCAGTCCAGAAGCGAAATGGATATGCCGCAGTTAGAAAATGGAAATGTGAACACAAATGCTGTTGAAAATAGCGATAGTAATGGTGGTGAAATTCATAAAAGACTTACGCAGCAAGTTAAAATGGGTTTGGAGTTAGATGTTGATTTCCAAAGGAAAGGTAAGGTTAATAACTCTATTTATATGAATAAATATATAGCAGATGTAAAGTTTAATAGCAAAGATGATATAAGTGGAAGTTCCACAAGCGATTTTGATAATGAGATAGCTCACGCAAAGATAGAACATTGGGAAGGTGACAATTTGAACAGAGCATATGATACATTAGGCACAGCGAATGCCAAGGTAAAGAGTAGCCATGATATATGTATCTCAAATGGTAAAAATAGGCAAAGTACTGATGATAAAAACACGCAAAACAATATTTTAAATATTATTGAACATGGAAAGCGCACTTTCCATAGGTATAGCAGAAACAGAATGTTAAGTAGAAACAATGTAAGTAGAAGAACAACTTTTGCAAGCACTACAAACAATGTAGGTTATAATTTTTTAAATAAGAATAGCTTAACGGGGCACAATTTTTCAAACTATCAGTATGATTTTCATATATCGCACTCTTGTTCAAATAATATACAACCTTTTGAATTTTATGATAGCACAAATTCAATAGAGAAATTAGTTGGAAATTTTAATCTATCTCCCCCATTATCAACCACCACAGATTTCTCTTTTCACTCTAATCATGCTCATACTATTAAGAATGATAACTTTCCTCAGGGCACTCCCCCTTCTACGCAAAAGGATTTCTCAGATACTATTATATCTTTTGATGAGGAAACGATACCAAATTCTTTATTACCTTCTAACACTCTCGTTTCTGAGCACTATGATATGACTTCCAAACCATCATTTGATAAATATTTTGAACCTCACCCTCCATTTGGTTCCTCTCAGGTTGATAATCTCACTTCAAATCACCATATCAGCTCTCTCTCTCTTCCTCAAGTAGAAACGCATCTTTCTTTCGCAAAGGACGCAGTTCCGATTTCATACTCACAACAACCTTTTCTAGATTCATATTCAGAACAAAGGGAATCAATCCACACACCTCCTCAGAACAAAAATTTTAAATCTCAACAACAAACACCTTTCTCAGCACCTGATTTTACAAATCTTTCTAATCAAAACCCACTTAAAGTAGCCTCACGCTTGTCTTTATTTCAAACCGAAGCAGTTCGATATAACACTGAGTCATTCTTAACTCTCATTAAAAATCTAACTTCCTCTCCTCCTCTAAAATTTGATTCACATTCTCAAACTATTCCTTTACAAGATGATGCACATCCTATACCAAAACCAAATTCTCAGGGAACCACTACCGCACTTTCTATGGTTGTCGCACAACCGAAAGTCTTATGTAATAAGGAAATTGTGGTCCCTCCTCAATCTAAATCTCTACAAGTTTTTTCTAACCTTTCCATTTCACAAACAGAAAAAGTTTTCTATAACCTTTCCATTTCACAAACAGAAATAACACGCAAACTTTCACACGACATATCTTTCGAAACTCTTCCTCAAAGTTCTCACTTAGCGACCCCTCCAAATCCTCCTCCACCACAACCTTATTCCTACGCCCTCCGACCACCTCCAAAGCCTAACTTTTTGTCTCATTCACTTCCAAGAAGGCTTACTTTCAAAGACCTTCCCACCGCGATACCTCCGAAACTATCTGGTGACAAATCTCTTTCTCCACTTCAAACCACATCGTCGCAAATTCATTCTCCCCCACCTCCTACATTGCCTCCTGAAATTTCACTTTTAAGTAGACCTCCTTATCCAATTCCTCATCCACCTATTTATTCTTCCACTTTAGAAAACAAACTCCTATTTAATCTTTCACTGTGGAAAACAAACTCTTCTTTCCTCACACAGGAAAAATTCTTCATAAATCACAAACACTTTTAGACTTTAAAATTTTTTTTCTCGCCCCCAGCAGTATATTTATATTTTCACTGAGAAAATATAAAATAAACAATCATCTTAGAAATTAGGGAAATTTCTAAATGTTAAAGAAAACTGCTTACAGTTTTAACAACCTAAACACATAAGAAAATTTTAAAGCAAAATAAGAACAAAGATAATGTCTCTTCCCCAAAATTTTTTCTTAAAATTTATTTTTTTTTTTAATTATTTGTAACATCAAAATCCTACTCATTTTTGGGTCACTATCCATATTATTTTCAGTTTGTTTCAAATCGAAGTTAGAATATATTTTTGATATGGAATTAAATTTCAGTTATTTAAATTTTGTAATGTCAAACACGAAGACAGACTTTCACCTAAATTTCAACCCCTCAGACTCAAGTATTTTCATTAAACACATTTATTAAACCATATTCTTTTCCTTTGCCTCCCATTTTAACAAAACATATCAAGAGTTCAAATGTGCACAAATTATTAATGCTATTGCATACATCTTACACTTTAAAACATACTTACAGTAATTATGTACAAAGACAATTGTTAGCATCTAGTTTCTCATTATGCATTTGATTCCTCCTTAAATGAAACTCTCCACTGTTTCCCCCTAAGGTTATAACTCCTTACTCTGACTACCTTTCATTTTTGAATCTATAATATCACGCTTTATTTTAATTCTCAAATTGTAGTTTTCAATCTCATGTCCAAGAATCCAACCCATATGCAACCATTGCATAAGTCAGAGTTTTTTTTTTTCTGGAAGGAGAACTCTATACCAAAAAAGAATTTTTCGTATAGTTTTAAAGAAAGCATGAATCTACTTTCTTATCACATATTTTCTTTTTTTCCCAGATATAAAAAAAAAAAAAAAAAAAATAAATAAAAATAACTTTTTACAACCTTCCCCTCCCCTCCCTCCTCCTATCTATCTTAATTTTCTCATTCGTCTAGAAGCCTCTCCCTCAAACCCTTCTCCCCATCTATTTTTGATGAGATCCTTTCAGAGTTGCCAATAAACGAATTTTTATATTTAATATTCCTAATTCTGAATTTTTGTTTTGTTCAATGACTTTTAATATTTCTTAGAATCCCTATTGATAAATCTTTCATTTTTCACACACTAAATTTTTTTTTATCAACGGAAATCCTACAAAACAAATTACCCATTTGTTTTTTCAAGTGAGCATAGCATCTTTGCATATCTTCCAAAACAGAATATAAATCCTCCTTCTCCCCCCCCTCGGGACCACGTTGATATAATCCCCCATTTCTCTCCCCCTTCACCCCGGCTGTACACGAGGAATAAATCATTTTACTTTCGCAAATGACCCTAGCCAGTGTGTTCTTAGCTTGTGCTCAAACAGTGAATGTTCTTGGTAAGTCTTTCAATCATTTCCCATTTTTATTATTACTTTTATTTCATAATAATTTTAAGGTTTTTTTGAAGTTTTTGAAAAAGCCCACTCTAAGCTTGGGAATTTTACAAAAGTTGAGGCCTAGAACCAGCCCTACTTTATAAGCGGTAACACCACTTAAATATCTATAATTAAATTTTAACTCTACCCCAAACATGGGTTGGTTAAAATTTGCTGGAGTTATTATGGAGTAGTTTTTCTCTCTTTCTCTTATCAATATAAATTTTGTATTTTTGAAATATCACATATTTTATAAATTTTTGTTATTTTTTTCTCAAGCGTATATTTATATCCCCTTTATCTTTTTATATATTTATTTATTTATATACGCTTTAAAGTAGACGAAAAAGGCCCTATTTTTTTTTACCCGGTCTTATTTTCTTATTTTTTTTCTTGCAATAATTTTTATTCCTCTTTCTTTTTAGAAAGTAATTGTAATTTCTATCCAAAAACCTAACGTCCCTTCTTATAAATAAATGCTCTGAATTTGTAAACGTAGATTTCCTATCTTGCTCTTCTTGAACCTATAAAACTTACCTCCAATACAAAGTACGGTATATATATATATGAATAACAATATGGTTAGTAATAGAAAATGTAAAAAGGGCAAAGTGAATAGGAAAGGCAAGTAGCCCGGATTGGTGTTGATGAGAGCTTAAGAAGTTTTTGATAGCTTGTTCTATTTTTTTTTGAAGCCATTAGATAGCCTAAGATCATAGGAGCCACAAATTAAAACTTGTTTAGACGATAATGATTTACTTAAAATACTTTCCCATCCAGTGAAAATTGTTTTATTTATTTTAGATTGCTTTACACTTTGAAATAGGCTTTACCCAAAAGGCTTATTTGAAGGTGAAATATCTCTTGTCGCACACCCCCTTATGCCCAAAATTCTCCTCCTTTTTTTTGAATGTCTTGTAGTTTTTTTAACACTTTGAAATAAACTTTACCAGAAGGTTTATTTGAAGGTGAAAAACTGTTTTTCCACATACCCCTCTGAGATTATTTTTTTTTTCCTCTTCGAAGACTTTAAAATTTTACATACCAAAATTTTATTCTCTTCCTAATATTAGTATCGGAAAAACCATATTTTTAGTTTAACTTTTTTTTACTCACTACACTTACACTTTACAAAAATTTTATTTGAAGTGAAAACTGATTTTACCACACTCCCCTCTGAGAAATTTTTTTTTCTCTTCTTGAGGAGACTGCATATCGAATTTATTTTTTTGGGGTTTTTCATTTAACATATAAGATCTAAATAATCATCATTACAAGGCCATATTTCCTGCGTAGCATTTTTCTTTCATTTTTTTATAAAGAGCTTGGACCAACCTTTTTAGTAGTTTAATAATTAAATTAATAATATAGCTTGAAATGCAAGGTTTTTCATCAATTTATAAGAACATAGTTTATAAGATAAATTAGGCAATGTGCTTTTGAAAATCTCATTTTCTCTAGTTAGTTTTACAGTTTTCATTTCTGAAAATATAGTATATTCTTTTTGGAAATTTCATTTAGCTACCTTTGTTATAGTAAATTTGTTTTTGCTAACTAAAGATAATTTGAAAAATCTCCCTTAACCAAAGTCAGACATTTTTTTCCGGTATATATATAATTTTTTTTTTCATCTTTTCAGAGGGTTTCAATATCTATATATCTTAGAGATTAAAGTTTTTTTCATGCACTTAAAAAAAAAAAAATTAAAAATTGAATGAAGTGCAAGACGATTAGCTTGCATAAAATTTTTGAGGTGTGAATGAATGGGAAAAATATACATATAAATTAAGATTTTCTTTTTATAAAAAAAAGTAAATTTGTAACGTAATTTAGTACCAGATGTTTGTAGTGAAAATTTAAAAAAAAAAAGCATTTGTTTTTTTGGGTAGAAAATTTGTCTTGGATTTATTCTAAGTATTATTTAGACTAATCATGAGAACATCTAGCCCTATTTCCTAAATGTTATAAATACTTTGTTTTAGCTTAACTAGGCCCTACCTAGCATAAACTTCTTTTGGAAACTTTTTTTTCATTTGTAAAGTATAAATTTTAAACAGCCGAAAGTGAATAAAATGAATTTTTAAATGGGATAAATGCTTATTTTTCTTTAGTATTCTTAACTTAGTAATATCAGTTATAGAGCACGTCCTATACTATGTAAGTTATATTTTATGACTCAGGATTTATGCAAATGCGGAAAGCATTTTATTTTTATTTTTTTGGTATTTGAAAATTTGGGTCAGTGGTAACAAAAGTGATAAAGATATAGTTTGGACTCTGACCATACATCATATTTTTTTCTTAGAAGTTAGCAATTTTTGAGTTTTTTTCTTAGTTTTTAATTCTTTAAATAATTTTATAAAAATTTAATTTATTTTTCTAAAAGTTGTTTCAAGACATCCACAGGGCATATAGTTAAATCTTAAATCTGACACTTAAATTTGTTTCACATCCCAGTATTTGTAACTTAATAAGCTTTCAAAAGTTTGAATGTCATGCTATTGTAAAAGTCATTGGAAGCAGTATTATGCAATGGATAAAATAATTCTTATAAATATTTGGTATAAACTTTAGAGTTATAAAATTCCATCAGCCACTTCGCTTCCCACTTCATTTTTTTTTTTGAAACCTACTTATCACAATTTATTTTTTTCACTTCCTTAATATAAAAGATATTTTTGATTTGGTTTAAATATAATGTTTACGAGTAGATTCTGGTAGAGTAAAGTTATATTTAAATGGGTGATTTATGCTTTTATTGTTATTTTATAATTTTTAATGGGGTCCATCTTATTCATGAAAAAAAACAATTTTTTTTGTAATTTTTTTTTCCGAGGTGAAATTTATGGCATACTGAATTACGTACATCGAACTTCTAACTTTGCTTTTCGTTATGGCCTTCATAGAGAATTAAAATCATACGAATAATCTTTTTATATAAATTTTTGTATACAATTTTTACCAGCTGAAATCAATAAAATCTTGTTTCGCTTCGGCTGGAACATATGCGAAATTTTTGTATGCTAAAGATTTGCTGTTTATAGTGCCCCCACATTTATTTTATAAAATTCATCATCAGAGGTATTATTAATTTGTATCAGTTTTTCTTTGTATTATTATTAATTGATCTGGCGTGAGAATATGCTTCTACCATCCTTTTATAACATTCAGTATTTGGGTAAAATAAGATGTGTAGAATATGCTAGATTTGTAAATCTTTTTTGTTTATGTTTTACAGATTTGTATAACTTTCTTATGTAAACCATTTTATATTTTTCATGTTTTGTAATTTCTTTTTTTTATAATTTTTTTAGGCACTCTACACAGTGGTGTAAATTTTATTCTCAAAAATAAACCTTATTCTGAAATCAGAGTCTGATTGCGTTATCCTACAATTATCCAAGGCCTATAACAGTCAATCCCCATTTTCCGGAAACTGAAGGAAAAGAGATATTGTGGGAGATATATATATTATATATATATATATAAATATAATTATATAATATATATATATATATATATATATATATATATATATATATATATATATATATATATATATATATATATATATACGTACCATGTTCCGCAGTGTCCTTACAAATCGTTTTGTTGAAAGGTTCTGAGCTTATCAACACTATTCACGAAAATCAAGATTTGATAGAAGTGGGTTTTCAGCCCCTTGCTATCAGACAAAAAATTTTAAAATTTTCTTCAATGACTCGATGACTTTGAGAAACGAGCTTTAACCTTTCTAGAAATTAAAGTTTCGAATTTCTTCTTCTTTTTCTAATTTTGCATTTAATATATACGGTATACCGTATATATTATATATATATATATATATATATATATATTATATATTATTAATATATATATATATATATATATATATATAAATATATAATACATAAATATGTAGTAAATATATTAATACCTATAAATGTATAAGTATATATATACCGTAAATAAATTTATAAATAACGCAATTTGTCTGATAATTTCCGTATTCTATCTGACTACTGTATCGTTAATATAGGCCTTTTCGCTTTTGCATTTTGTGCTTAGAACGTAGAAAATGCTGCGAATTTTGCGTTCGTTTTGTTTAACTTAGCGCAAATCGTAAGAAATCATTACCCCCACGTAAAGAAATTTCCGTAATTCTATAAACGTTGGTTATATTTTATGTGATTGCTGAATTACCACCGTTTTCTTCCGAAAATGTGCAAGACAAAAAAATGACGGCGTGGTAAGGCCCCTACCACGCCATCATTTTTTTTTGAAGTGATGAATATTTCATCAATAAAATCAGCTTTAAATCTAATTTCTCCAAAACGCTACCTCCATCACACCTAGGTGTCAATTTTTTTGCAACTATTAAACCATTTTTTAATTTTTTTTCTGTTTAATCCGAAATCGACGGGCTCCATCACATCATCTAATTCCAATTGCTCGCAAAACAAAAGTAAACCTCATAAGAAATCGTGTCCGTTTTTGCACGAAATTCAGGCATTTAGTTCAGGCAGGAGTGCCAAAGAAATCCTATGGATGTTAAGTGTAGGTAGGTTTAAGTGTTTTTATATATAAAGATTCCAAATTTTTAAGTTCTTCATCTGTAGAAGATTTTGAAAAATGGATAATTTTTGAAGGGGTATAGGGTATTGAGGTCATAGGGATCTCTGACAGCTAACATTCTCTGGTTGAGAGATATGAGAGATTAGTTCGAAAAGAAATGTCCATGTGTTTGAAGGCTCGCATCTTTATTATTGGAAAGTTTGACCAACATAGTCGACGTTACAGTCGACACATTTATATTTGGGAACGATATGTGACCTCAAGTTCACATGGAGATGCTTTCTTTAATCTTAAAGAACTGCCAATTGAGTTGTTTTTAATAAAAGATATAAGAACTTGCATTGTGGAAAGTAAGTTTTTTGTTTAAAATGTTTTAATGCTGAAGGAAGAAACATTGGAAAGGGGTCAATGCAGAGAAGCCGGAGCATAAACAGGAAAGTTTCAGGAACATCATTGCTATAGTTTAGGGCGATAACTGTTATCGAGAAACGAGTAAACAAGTTTAAAAAGGTTAGAGGGATAAAGGCTAAAGCTAGAAAATATACGGAGAAAGGTGATTTCTTCATGGAAAAACTTCCAATCAGAACAAATAACAAAGGCTTGTGTGTATGCGGGACCTTAGACCCGCAATTGTATGACTAAAGGAGATAGAAATAAAGAAATTAGTCCCAAGTAAAGTATTAGTGGGCTTGCGATAAATAAATTAGCAAGCCCACAAATACTTTACTTGGGACTAATTTCTTTAGTTATTTCTCCTTTAATCGTAATTGTTTAATAATACGAAAGCGTTTTGATAGAAATGAAGTTTTATATTTCTTTCGCTTTTTAATTTAGAACGGTTTTCGCTTTTTGTCATTTGTGCTTACGCTCGATAGAAATGCTTCACCCAGTTTTAGCACGAATTTCTTGTTTAAACGACCGCGATTTCGTCCCTAGGCTTTTTTTTGTTTTTAAACAATTGGATTCAGCTGTTGTAATGGAGCACGTGGTTTTGGAATAAACAGAAATAAAAAAAATAACAAATGTTTATATTACAAATATTTGATCAACAATTTGTGATGGAGTTTATCCATTTGGAAGAAATTAGATTTAAAGCTGAATTTATTGAATGAAAAATTCATCATTTCAGATGTGGACTAAAAGGGTGCCATTCCATGTCTATTTAACATTCTTCGTAAGAACGTACTTAAATTCGGCTAGCACGGGAAATAAGCAACCTTACAGAATTGAGGAAATTCCGTACGTTTGAAAAGCATTTCTTACATTTTTTCGGTAAGTTGACAAAAACGAACGAAACTTAGGCATTTCTTACGTTTCGGAAGCACAAATGCAAACTATATATATATATATAGTATCTATATATATATATATTTAATATATATATATCATTATATATATATATATATATATATATATATATTATATATATATATATATTATCTATATATATATATACTCCTATTCTCGTGCTGCTCGTGCTTAGCACGAGTTAAAATTATAGAAAACGAATCGATACTTTAAACATATATTTAAAATGCTACGATACAAATCTCTATTTTTTTTGTGAAAATGGGTCAAATGAATGAAAATTTCAGCATAATAAATATAAAGATATGTAAATATAGAAGCATAGAGTGTAAGAATCTCCTATAAAAAATGTTATTTTTCAATGCATTAAAAAAGGTGAACTGTTTGTGCTCAAATCGAATAGCGAGATTGTATGTGTGAGAATCTAGCTATAAAAGTGTGTTAAATTGTTGCCGGATCTCTAAGTTACCTTTTGATGTTGCCATTCTCTTTAAGTATAAATAAGGAAAGACTATCTTAAATTTATTATAAGTTTATTTTAAATATATATATATATACTATTATATATATATATATATATATATGATATAATATAAATAAGTATACTATATATATATATATATATATATATATTATATATATATATTATATAATTAATATATATATTATATATATATAAATATATATATATATATATTAAGTGTGTTCATCAGAGTCACCGGATGCGGATGCAGATGCGAATGTTTGATTTTAACATCCGCGGATGCAGATGTCTTGATATAGTATATATATATATATATATATATATTATCTATATATATATATATATATATAATATATATATATATATATATATATATATATATATATATATAATATTATATATATATATACCTAATATATTTTGAGTTTTAGCCACAATCTATTAATAAAATTGTGTTACCAGGGTGCGAGAACGGGAACCAACTCCAAATGCACGACACCAGCCTCTTTCCCCATCCTCCGACCTTAATGACAGAGATTTTAGCAAGGATTTATAGCTTTTTTGCACGTAGTATTGAAATGTAAATAGTAGGAAGGTTGGTGCTTGAGAAACATAATTTTACGCTTTTTTCTGCTGAGGAGTCCTTGTTCTCAGTTTAATCATATAATTAGCACCCAGCATTGCTAAATAATCTTCATACTTGGAACACTAGTTGGAAGACAGGCCAAATATTTCTGGCAAGTTTACTTATGCGGTGGGTAAAACATTTTGCCTTAACTTCCACCAATGATTAGTATCCTAGTCGTTTTTCTTGGTGAAGTTTTCACTCATTTGCACTACATTTTTTGGTAATGCGTGTGTTTCTACATCACTACTGGACTGTAAAAATTCTTCCAGTGAACTGTTATTGATTTACTTGTAGAAGAAGGTTGGTTTTGTAGATTTCGTTTATTTCCTTTTAATGGGTGCGGAATTAATAGACTAATTAGAGAATTGAAGTTTTTTCAACTACAACACAAGGTGACGATTTATCTTGTTCTAAAATTTAAAAAAAATAAACTTGCTTTATAATGTGAGATCAGGGCATTGCAACAGTATGAAGGCCATTAATTTCCACAGAACTAAGCGTATTTTTAGCTGCTTGTTTTTATGACATCTTTCATTCTTTTTAAACCGTCAGCATTTTCATTTGAAGACAGTTAAAATATTCCCCTAACCTTGAGATAAATGGTATTACATCGGAGACAGAGCTGTAGAGGCGCTGATTTTTTTGGCATCAATAATATCATGTGACTCTTGACTCAAATTATTATGAACTTCATGATGTGGAGATCATGAGTAATCATTACACAGTTGAGTCGAGTCCCATGTCTCTCATTTAAATTTGCGTTGAAAGATTCATCTTAAGTATTTTTTATTATAAAAATTCTTATCAAATCTCGACAATAATATCCGCGCAACATCCGTAGGGAAAAGCCGAGGAGGCGGATTTTTAATAATGTGAGGATGCGGATGTTACCTGCATCATTAATATATAAATAATATATATATATATATAATATATATATATATATATATATATATATATATATATATATATATATATATATATATTATATATATTAATATTATTAATGCCATATAGGGATAAAAGTATCGGTATCAGTATTGGGTATCGGCAAAAATTTGGTATCGGTATCGGTATCGGCAATGAAAAAATTGCGAGTTTCGGTATCGGTATCGGCCTCAAATTTTGGTATCGGTGCAACACTAAAAATTTACTGTATTTAGAATTAAGTAATACTTTATATTAGTAGTCTGGTAGATAGTAGGTGGCAGTAGTAGCCTTAGAAGACTGAAGCTTTAGTCTAGATATATAATGGGATGCGTTATTGTATTAAGAGTTTTGTTTTTCTTACGTTATGAAGCAGGAAAACTCATTTTTTTTTTTTACATATATACGTAATAGAAATTTTTATTTTTATTGTTTATTTTTCATTTATTTTGTACATGTTTCCAGTTTAAATCTAAATTTATTTTAATATTTTTAACTTCCTTTCTATATATCACGTGTTTTTAATTCTAAAATCATTAAAATATTTTATTTTTTCTATAATGGCAGATGATTAAAGGTTTATGGTTATGCATATTTTTTTATCGCAATTTATTGACATTATATTTTTTATACGATACTTAATTAATAATCTGGATTTAAATGAGAGTACTAA
>JABUQX010087214.1:0-12500 GCA_015478945.1 Trachelipus rathkii
CATTATTGGATTCAATGCGAAAGTGAGTATAATTAGTTTTCTATTTAATTGTGAGTTATCCTATATCTGGCACTAAAATATTATTGTAATTATATTTATTGTAAAAACGTTGGAATATATATCTAATAATATGAACATATGAACATATGTAAATTTTCCCATTATACTATCATTCTGAAAATAGAAATTATATCCCGATAGAAATTTCAATTGTATAAGAAAGAATAATAAATTTCATCATTTATGACAATAAAATTGTCTACAAATTTTAAAATGCTATATGTGATCTCGAATATTAAAACATTAAAATTATATATAGTTTAAATTATTAATTGAATTAAATAAGTCATATATACACTATAATTATTATCTACCAATACTGAACTCACCTATATATCACTACTCTATTTAGAAGATACGGCAATATACCATACAACCATACTTACTATATATAATACCATTAAAATATGCACTAAGACTACTCATATATATTATTATATCAATATATATATTATATATATATATATATACTAAGATCTCTTGACCGTATAGTATAATATCTATTTATATAATATACTAGATGGGACTGAAAATATTTATTTTACTCAAGATTTCTCTGGGAATGTTTACATTGGGGATAAAAGACTCAAGTTCACTAGATGATGAGTGATTTAAGTAGGTAATGTACCTACTAGAGATATATATTTACTAGTTAATTACAGTATCAGTGATAGTATTATCATAGGTACTAATAATCTACCTTATGGTGATCTGAGGTATCTATATATATATATATATAAATAGGTAAATGCCGATTTATGCCAGATAATCATATATTACTTATATAAGCATGTTTATGGGTATATGAATAAATTAATATTAGTAAGAGAATTTTATAAGAGTTATAATATTATATATTAATAATTAAAATTCAGTTCCGATTATTAAATTTGTAACTGCTTGCTATGATTATTTATTATAGTAATTATAGTTATATTTATTATATTATTTAATTATTTTTTATTACTTAATATGAAAACACAATTTATACTTACCCTTATATTAGGGTATTATTATTAATAAAGCCAGATTTAGTTCCCAAACTGTGGGTTGGCAAGATGCAGTCCGGTATTTTGGGCAACCGGCACCCGCTGTAACATGCACGCATCACTCTAGCAGCACCATCACCTACTTGAACATGACACGGACCTCCATCGAGTTTTTGAAACTTGGGACGGCATAGAACCGTAATATACAGATTTTACCGATTCACACGTTTGGCGCAATCGCATCCGCACCAGCTAGATTGGGTCACATTCAATTCAATTTTCTTATTCATTCTAATTTGTACGCATTTGTGTGTCTGATGAGGCGCGATCACGCAGCGTGATTCTCACCTGCAACCTCATTACTACACTAATTCTGGCTGAGATTCTGTAGACTGTTACATAACTCGCGATATGAGTTTCATTGATGTTATGGTAATTAAGAGAATAATAAAGATATCGATAATTTATCACTCTTACTATTTAATTATCTACAATATAATTTATTTCCGTAATAAATTAATAGGATATTAATATTAAAGTAAATTTTTAATAATTTATAATTATTATACTATAATATATAATAGAGTTATATATTCTTGGCTTTATTGCTAGTTGCGATATAATAATATTTATTTCCTTATATATATATCATAATTCTATAACTTTTTTACTATCACCTTTTATTACTGTTAATATTGTTTCTGTCTTTTTCACTGTATTATTATATTATTGCTCCTTCTCTGTAGTATATTTTTAGATATCTAATATTAGTTCATATTTTATCATATATATGTTGATTATATATTATATATATATTTCTTATATTATACTTTATATATTTTTTTAAAGTGGTTAGTTATTGCCTATTAATAAGTATAATGTAAATAAAAATATATATTATATCACTATAATATAACAGCTCTTACAGAATTATATCGATTACTTTCACTACTATATATATATAATCGAATGTACTCAAAACAGAATTACTTTTACTACTTTTCGATGTTCACTATCAATTAAATCATATTAGTTATAGTACTCTTCTTCTTACTTAGTTATTATAGTATATATATATATATATATATACCGTTAAAATATAATAATATACGATATATTTGATAGCATATATATTTTGAGTTTAGACTTGATAGAGAATTTCAGTTATTATACAGAATTTAGATTTCTACTCATAATACTAATTTAATTTTACGATCCCATTTTCGAAATTATAAGTCTTGTTCTTGACCTTCGATCGGCGTCATTATAAGATAAGAGCTCTTTCTCATCGCTTTTGACAGAAATAGTCTTATACTGAGTCATTTCTCCACATCACCGAGTGTGCGCATTTTCGAGAGGAGTAACACGAGAAAGCAAATAAACTCTTTGAGGCATACTATTTTACAGAAGTTCTTTCCCCTCTCTGGGATAGAAATCTCTATCTTTTTCTTCCGTTGAGATATATATGGTTAAAATGTCGCAAAACCGTCAAATATTTGTATTCTCATAAGGTTATTTGTCTTTTCTTGATAATCCGATATCTTCTTGTAGGAAAGTTCGAGTTATATTATCACTAATATTAAAGAAAATGAACTCTCACCAGATGATTTACTATCGCAGCACTATCGCTAGACCATTAGTAAGTAACTCTCGGGTAAATACTAGTGTGAATATACCACGAGATGTCTTTGAAAATACATATACAAAGCTTCATACAGTTAAACACAAAATGGTCTTGAGATACTCGCTTCTCTCAGTAGTGATTGTCTGGTGATACTACAACTCAAGGTTACACCGTTCCGGTCTTCCGGGATTGTTTTCATAATATTCCTATTAAAAAAGATTCTATATAAACAAATTAACATTAATTCTCAAAAAGTCAGACATCTAGAAAATAGTTATTTTCCCTAATATCTCTGGCGCTCCAAGTAAAGTCTGTGTGAAAAATCCATATTAACCAGAACAATTGGTTTTGAAAAGTCAGGCGTAATTAAGTTCTCTTGTGATTATACTTCACTTTTGGATTTTGTTCTTTTAGAACTTTATAATACCTGTTGCTCTCCTTCAATACGCAAATCTTCTAATTGCGACTGATGACAATGACGAGCTCTATAAGCATCACATCGAGCTTTGGAACAATTATCCGAAAGATGCGTCAGAGTATTTTAACTTTTTTTCCATTTCCATCACCAAAGAATCATCACTGATGCTTGAATCGGTGCTTTGCTGAAAAGTCATTCAGGGAGTTCCTTGCAAATTCTCTTAGCAAAGATTTTTGTCTTTCATTTGCTTACTATAAACGCGTAACCTAGTAGAATTTGAAGTTTGGGAGAAGTCTGATCAAGCGCCTATATTTCTTAAGCGTGACTGCCTTTGAACTGACAGCTTCGTAATACTCACTGACGTCACAAGCTGAATCTATTTCCTATCTTTGGTCCTTTACAATCGCGAGTCGATAAATTGTTTGGAGCTATGATTATAGACAGTATTCGTTGATGATGGCAGGTTCATTTCTCTTTCGACTAAAATCTTTTTTTTCTCGATTTCTCTATACGATACTACGCTCTTCGTAGCTAATTGTTCTAACCAATTTGAAATCTTTGAATATAACCGTTGTGCTAATATCTTTCGAACTTCTTACTCTAACAAATCGCGTAATTGATGTCAAAACTCTAGTTGAATTTTGTGGTTTTGGAAAAATAAAACAAAGCGGTATCAAGACACAGGTTTTAATTACGTATATGGGGTGCATCAAAAATTTGCCTCCAGGTTAATCCATTCCTGACTTTTTCTAGATTCAACTCTTTTCTGGATCTATTATAAGTTCCATTTATATTCTTTAATAATACAGTTTCGGTAAGTTCCATTATAAAAAAGTAACAGCATCGGTTGCAAAGAGGGAAGGCATGTTACCTATAATCTTATTCTTCTTATGAAACCAAGCATGGACTTCATTCAACGAAAGTGGGGCGACTTTGACAATATTGATCAGCATCTTATGTGCTTTCTACTCCTAAACAGTGGAACAAATGAAAATTCACTCACTACATGGGCGACTCACTGAATGTCCGCCAAATACACAAAAAACAAAACTCATGCTAAAACAACTTCTCGTGATGTACAATCTCTCCTTCACTAGTTCTACATCAATTTATGCTGGTCTGAAGATAGGACTTCTGAATACAGACTCTATGACATGATTTTTGGTGCAGTGTCCCAGTAAATCGATGTTAACATCTAAAGTGGATTAAACTACCATCTCGCAGACACTGGCTTGAACAAACAGTGAGCTTGTGATTTCCTGATCCTTCAATTATCGTCACTACTCCAAACAATTTATATGCATTATCGTATTGCATCATTGCCTCTTCTAACTCTAATCTGCGCTTCCTAATATATTAGGTAACTATTAATATTTATCTGTTATCAAGTTTATCACTATGCTTCTAACTCATACTATATCTCCCTATCAGGTATCCTATTATATACTACTTTAACCTGACTAGATATTACTGAATTATGCTCGTGTTATAGGTATAATATTGATATCTTCTCATGAAAATATTTACGTAATATCATATGTGAACCTGTATATTAAGGTATAATAATTAGCTAAGTAGACTTGAAATCTCTTCATCAACAATCAAATCAATATTATATATATAGAATCACGGAATATGATTATAAGATAAAATATAGAGTAAGAATCAGTATCCACTGAGCTAATTCCTATAACTAGGTCAATAAGTGAATTATTACTAAGGTAGTCACCCTAATGTTAACTATACGATCAAATATTGATATTAAATTACGAGTGATAAAGGTCGATAGAGATCACCTGATAAGACGAGACAGTATAGGAATATAAGAAGGGGACATGACAGGAAACGGGAGAGAGTCCCAGTAGCGTGAATCTAAAGAGATCGTATTAAACTACAAGGGTGGCATGCTGAATAGACTTCGGACTGGCTACATTAATTAACAGATGTGGCTCATATGAGAACTAACTAGGAAATGACCTATTTTTTTAATTAGGTCGTGTGTGAAGTGAAGTTTATGTGATGGATAATAGTCTCATTAACTGGTTCACAGGAAACAGGTTGTTCGGTAATTGTAAGAGAGGATAGATTAACTTCAGAGCAGAAGACGCTAAAACGCTGAAAGCCCTAAACCTAAGAACCTTTATGATAGTTTCTACAGCTACTGTGGAGAGAAGCAATGGTATGTTATAGAGACTGACCTCTTCGTTTATAAATCTAAAGCTCCCGAAACTATTGACTAGAGATACGAAGGAATTTGTATTTTTCTATCTCTCCACCCCTCTGACGAAACACGTATTTCATTAGCTGTCACCATATTAAATTTATTTTTTATTATCTCAGAATCCTGAACAAGTCTACGGCAGGTTCCGTATACCACGAGATTGTTTACATCAACATACGATACGCCCAACTTTGGACATATATTGATATTTTACCCTAGGATCAAGGTAGTGTCGTTGGAAGATAATATGAAGCATGGAAGAATCTAGTCGAATAGTGGAAAGAAAGTCTACGCCGTAAAGTAGAAAATTAAGTAATATACCTGCTATCATACCCTAATTCATAACGGTTATCATCATCCCCTTTTAATTCGACAGAATGACTGAATGACGAGTTTATCAAGAAGTACAAATACAGTCTCAACTCATTTTATGTATATATACGATATTATAAGAAGCAACTCATGCCCAACGACCCGATTAAGTAAGTAGCCTGAAGAAAAAACTAAGCTCATTACATGGTAGCAAGGCAGTGGCCAACTGTATTCGGTGTAAACTGAGGAAAGAATATATTAAATATTGAAATAGTTAACCAATGTTTTGATTTGACCTGTATAGTGTTATGACTCAGAAGTAGCAAAATGCCTAATTTAATTACTAAATATTGATAGAGAGAAGGGAAGAATTTATGCTGGATGGAAGACTGTAACTGGGCAAATCAGTTTGTTGGTGTTACAAAGGATTGGGTTCGAGAATTACAGATAATTCCGGTAATTTTTTATTGTTATAGAGTTTATCTTTTATTATACTTGAATGTTTCGTTTTTAGCTCCCAGATGTTTGAGAGTAATATGTATTCATAATTGTTATTCGGCCGTATTATACTTACTACTTTGCCGTATACCTGAACTATGAAATCAGCTAGGAGTGAAGAGACATTTTCCTATAGTTATTCTAAGTGTGAGATAGTTACAAATATTTAAGATGACTACTCCCCTAAACTAAGTAGGACTTTCATTATTTGTAGAATTTAAGAAATAGAAATCACACAGATTTTTCTCCTGTAGAAGGATTTACGTTGAGAAAGCTTAAAGCAATAGACCCATAACCTCAAATCTGTTAAGTCATAGAGATATGATAACCCGTATAAGAACAAGCAAACTAAAACATGAATCTAACTTCGAGTAGATCCTAAAAAAAAATCACACGTGCAGAGCCACATAGAGATGTACATTAGCTACCTTAACAGTATCAAATCAAAGTCGCCATGGTAAATTTAGTATTATGTAATCTGATATACCGTCGCCAGGTACGCGTCGGTTGTGTAAGTAATCGTCTCGTGGTACGATATATATTAATCATAGGAGATGTATAATATAGTATATTAACATAGGCTATAATAAATTAACCTTACCAACATAAATAAAAAATAGATATAAAAAAAAAAAAAAAAAATAGATATAAAAAAAAAAAAGTAACATAGAAAACAAACAGATCACAAAACTGGTCAGTCTGAAATCTGAATAATTATATTATATATATTATTATACTTAAAAGCTTATATATTTAAAAAAAATAGTAAAATTAAATTATATATAAACGTAAAACCTATTTAACAGTATAATATATAAAACTATGTAAATAATCCAATAGTTTAAGAATCATCGCTCTATCTCTAATCTAACTAACACATCACTAATACGAAAAATATTTCCGAGTAACTAAAAAATTAAGATAAAATAAATAAATAATGATGATCAACTAATAAAGTGGAAGCTAAATCTGTATAAATAAATAATTGGCTATTCAAATACGGTTAAATGGGTATTATATAATCGTATTAAAGAAACTCCAAGTTGGTATTAAGAATATTGCTATAATAAATCCATAATAGTTTAATAAGAATGATCGATAATGAATATAAAAAAAAATAATCTAAATCTATATAAATATTAACTAGACTTATATAATTAAGATTGAAACATATAATATATATTATTAATTTTAATATCTATAAAAATATGTATTTATATCTAATATAAATTATTATTATTTACTAACTTATATCCAAAAGTAAGGTAATAGATACCGGCCAATATTGTATATATCGTCCATTATATTTATACGGTATATTATTCCTTTGATAAACAAATCGTATACTTAAACATTTTATAGACACCGATTATATCTTATCAGTGAGAGTGAGCTATCGCGAAGAAAACTATATAAATCCAAGTACTCATATAACTTCGAGCAAAATCAGACAGGAGTTTCTACCTCCCGATCTAGAAATATGACGATTAATCTCATTTCCAGATATCAGGAACGGTCCCTTTTAAACCGCACTTCAACAACAATATGCCTCATGTAGAAAATCTATAGTAATATTGAGTTATTTTTTTTCCCTGCCACTTGAGAGATCATTCCACTGAATTTGTATTTTTCACTGTTTAGAAGTGGCACGGAATTTGGAGTTGTAAAATAATATCCTGAAGTGCCAGCAGCTGTGATGACCGTCTCTACGATACTAGTCATGGCGTGTCATGGGTGTCGACACACACATTATGTGTTAATTTTAATCTTATTCTTAATATCTGATTGATATAAAGTGGTTAATAATTATTATATATATATATTATTTATCGTCTTAAAATTAGTCCTTCTTAAATATTGTAGGCATTATTTCTAATTTTGAATTATACATAGAATATAAAATCACAAAACTAGCATATTTCTTACTTTTATCTATGATTTTCCTATCCTAATTTTCTCCAATTAGCAGATTCAGAAGAAAGTTTTCCATTATGTATATGTCATGGCTATGCAATAATAAGTAATTTTGTATGTAATGTTTCTGAATACAGTAACGTCCCATATCTTATCCATTGAAGTTTGATAGGTACTATCTCAATAATGTAATGGTAACTCCTATATGATAATTATCTCCAATAGTCTGAGGCTATAACTTGAAGAGTTCTTATTTATTTCTTACCTTTTATACGTTTGAATATTTTTTGATATAAGGCTATATTTATTGAAATCAACCGTAGTTTATTATTTTCCTTAAAATAGTTAAAGAATAAATATCTATAAAAGATATTTAGATTTTATATTAATTAAATATAAATTAATTATATTATATCTTATAAATAATATATTATATATAAAAATATATATATATATATATTATATATTAATAAATATTAATATATATATAATATATTATATAATAAAATTATTATATATATATATATATATATACCCGATATATATAATAGTATATTAATACTATTATAATATAATATATATTATATATATTAATATATATTTAATAATATATAATTAATTATATATAATATAATTAATAATTATATATAAATATATATATATTAATTAATATAATATTAATTATATATATATATATATATTAATATTATATATTTATTAATATTCATATATTAATATTTAATTAATATTTAATTAATATTATAATAGTAATTATATAATTATATATAATATTATATATATAAATAAATATATATATATATATTATATATATATATATATATTAATAATATTATATATTATATAAATATAATTACGATAATTTTATAAATATCAATCATCTTTATGGAAACATGCATATATAATACCAATATAATAGTCAACACATATCGACTACGGCATACTAAAAAGCTTCGCAATTATTATATAATAACACGCACTACGCAACTAGAGATATCCGCATCCGAGCATACAGTAACTAAAAAAAATTCTCACCAGTATATATATGCAAAACCGTCAGCACCGCACTAGATCACTTATTACCTGACTGCCACCTAGAGCGACAATATATATATATTATATATACGATACCGCACACCGAGTGCGTTTGCACCATACCCTATATATATATATAATATATATTATATAATATTATATATTATAATATTAATATTTAAATTAATAATATATTATATAATTAATATATATAATATATATATATTAATATTAATCTATATAATTTAATATTAATTTTTATATATATTATTATATTTATATAAAATTACTTATAACATGTATTCTAAATAAATTTCCAGGTAATTATATTAGTAAATTAGCAGAGGGGTATCACTATATGTTCAAATATCGTATTTGGGGTAACAAATAATACTTCTAAATAAAAACTAATAAGCAATTCAATTTAATATACTTATATGCACAATAATTAATTCTAGGAAAAAAAAGTTACAAAGCCTCTATATATATCAAAGTTAGTATTATCCTAGGTGGTTAGTGTACAATATTTCATACGCTCTTCTAGTTTCAGGTTATACATGTTATATGACTTAGCTGTTATATAGTTTTTATAAGAAGTGATCAATGACACAATTTAAAAATTCTTATAATCTTGGGCTTACTTTATACAAATCTTATTCAGTTCCAGGTAGACACCTAGCACCATAAAGGTAGTGGCCCCAATCAGATAGGAAGCATAATATTCGAGGTAAATCACCCCATTTATAAATGTTATTTTGTTAAAATTATATATGACGATAAGCCCATGGGAAAATATATAATAGCTTACAAAAAACCTCTATTGAGAGTCTTCCTTTATCCTTACCCTTTTTTATTTTTACACGGTAATAAGGAACTTTAAATCTCAATTAAAATTAATTAATCGGTCCGTTCATTTTTTATTTTTTAGCTTTTCATTAATTATTAATTATATATTTGGTAGAGATACAAACTATCATATCAGCAATTATAGATACATAATTAACAAGTAATAAAAAAATAAATAATATTATCGACGAATATTCCATGATGATATTGGTTTAACAAATTTTGGGGGCTAACTTTTCCTAAAGAAGAGAGCGATTTTTATTTTTATTATTCTTCTATTATTATTTCTTTTTAGATATATCCTATGATTTTTTATAAAAATCAGTGGGTGACACCCCTCTGCACTACATTACCAATTTCCATTTACAAATATAAACTATGCCATTACTGTATATATATGCTATATATATATATATATATATAATATATTAAATATATTATATATATATATAATATATATATATAATATATATATATATATATATATATATAATAATAAATATATTTATATATATATTAATATATATATATATATATATATTAATATTCTATAAAAAGGCGAGATGGTGATTGATTGGATTTGGAAACTGTGTAACAAAGCGTTTTATGGAGGTATAGTTCCGAGGTGATTGGAGGAGAGCCGTAATAGTACTCTTATATAAAGGGTAAAGGGGATAAGGTTACTGTAGGTATTATAGGGGAAATTAGTTTATTGAGTAATAATAATATATACGCTGAAATTTTGGTCGACAGACGTGCATCTAAAATGAACTGAATTGGTGGAGAAAAGGTGCATTGAAGTGGTAGATTGTGGATCAATCTTTACATTGAAACAATATAATTGGGAAAATAGGGAGGAGAGAATAAATTTGTATTAGGTTTAATGCGATTTGCAACAGGCGTATGATAGGAATTGAATAGGGAAGCCTAATGGGCAAGGTGTATGATATGATGGTGTTGCTGGTAGACTCACAATGGAAATCAAAAGTAGGTTTACGGATAGTGAAGCGTGTGTAAGATAAAGTAGAGTAGAAAGTGATTGTTAATATTAATGTAGCGGAGTGAGGCAGGGATGTGTTTTATGACTCCTTGGTTATTCAATTTGTATATGATGGGATGGAGTTTATGAAAGAATTAAGGTGGAGGTGCCAGGGGATGTGTGTTAGAATGATGGAGAGAGGAAGAGAGTGGAGGGTTCCCTACCTATTTATATGCGGATGAATTGGTTTTGTGTGGCGAATTTTGAAGAGAGTTTGAGAGATTTGGTGTGTGTGTTAAACGAGGGGTTCGAAAGTAAACGTAGATAAGAGTAAGGAATGGTTGTAAGTGAGAACAATCCTCGGTGTGAAGTTAATGTTAGATGGTGAGCAGCGCTAGAAAAAGTGCGGTTTAAATATTTGGATATATATAATTGGATGAAAAAGAAAATGATGAGTGCAAGATTGTTGACATGAAAAGTTGTGAATGCAGGAAGGTGGTTGGTGCAATTAAATCCTTGGTGGGTGTAAAGGGACTAAGTCTTGAGTGTGCTAGGGTCTTACATGAAGGTATATTGTTACCTGTGTTAATGTATAGTAGTGAACTATGGTCTGGAATAGAGATATAGAAAGACCATGGATGACAGACCTTAGGGGAGTGGTAGCGGAGAAGAAAATTGAATAAAGATAAGGAATAATGTATTAGAGTTGTTCGGTATGGAAAGGGGTAAATAGAGAATTAAATAAAAGTATGTTGAGGGTGGTTTGGCCATGTATAAAGGATGGATGAAGTCGGTTGGTTAAATGGATATATAGTGGTGAGTGTGCTGGGAGATCAAAGAAAAGGTGGGAGACCGAAAAAAGTGATTGAGTCAGTAAAAAGGAATGCCTGGAGAGAGAAATGTGAGTTTGCAAAGGGGAGAAGAAAGGTGCAAAATAGGTGTGAATGGCGGGTTTTTGTGAAGGGGTATTGTGGTTGTGGCCCCCTGGGCCAAGGAATGAACTCCCACATTGACGAGATACATAGTGAGAGCACATCGCATAAACTCTCGGTGGATTTTCTGATGTGACGAGTTTTCACTAAAAGATATAAATACGGGGGGTGGTAAGGCTGGGCTTCTTTTCGACTTGCTTCATATTCTTCTACTACTTTTCTGTTTCCGGTGCATGTTACGCACCTTACCCTCAGACTTGGGGAGAGAAGGTGGGAGATGATTATGATATATATATATATATATATATATATATATATATATATATATATATATATATGTAACTCGGTTATGGATTTGTATCTCAATCATATATATATATATATATATATATATATATATATATATATATATATATATATATATATATATATATATATATATATATATATATATATATATATATATATAGGGTAAACCCGGGCAAAACGGCCGGAAATTTTTCAGAAGTTAAAAAAACAAATACTTTCTACTAATATTAACTCCAAATAGTTCGACAATAACTGTTTGACATTTAACTTCATTCATGTAACGTGTTAATAACATAGGTGAACTAGTTTTTGATAAAAATAGGAAAAATTTTTTTTTTGAAAGTG
>JABUQX010087214.1:17500-29757 GCA_015478945.1 Trachelipus rathkii
ACTATGGGTTTACAACCATCTGTGCTTCTGGCTATGTTTTTATTAGTTTTTTACTTTTATTAAACATACAATATATAATCATGAAACGTTATACTAGAAAGAGAACATATAATTATAGTATCATAAAATATTGCCAAGGTTGGTCATAATTACAGCCATAAAATAAATAATATAAAATACTACAGGATGGATCAAAAATGGTAAAAAATGTCCAGACTGTATAAAACATTTTCAAGGATAAACATTACCATAATCAAAATATTGAATTACCAATTGACACCACGTATGCATGATCAATATCTCCCTTATATCCTCCCCCACTAAATCTAAACCCCCACCTCAATTTTCCACGTCGTTCAAAGAAAGACGGGAGTGAAGAGGCAAAGAGCATAGAAACAGCGCGCAGGGAAGGATACTCAGGACTCTCTGACTAAGCTATAAATAATTTACAATAAATATTTTATATACAATTTTTTTTAAGACCTTAGGCCCTTCTTCATGGATGACAAACTTGCAGCAGCTTCCTTTTCTTCGTTAAATTCCTGTATCAATGCGGAAAAAGTCATCTGCCGTTGTTGTTCGGTCATGTCATCCCATTTAATCTGATCCATAATCCAACGTAAGCCTGTACGGATTGCAACCCTAACATGGGGATCCAAAACAGACTCAGAGTTACCTAGTGAAGTTGAAGGGTAACTACAAGATGGTGTTGGTTGATTAGAAGGTCCAGAAGTCTGATGATACTGGGGATAGTTCGACCAGGAAGGCTGAACATAGGGACTACTATATGATGGTTCATTTCTTGAAAAATAAGCTCTATGACCTCCAAAATTCTCGGGTGAGAAAGACGACGTAGATGGAACTGGTTGTTCCAGAGGTTGAGCTTGGGGAACAATTTCTGCGGGATAGGTATAAGATTGAGAAGACGACGCAGGTAACACACGATTATGGGTCACTCTCTCAGTTGGATAAGGACGAATGTTTCTTGAGGATCTTGGTCGTCTCTTTTTATTGACCTGAGAACGAACTGTAGGTAAGTTAGAAGGGACAGTTCGCACAGATATTTGGTTAATTTTAAATATATGCCCACATTCATTCAATAGTGACTCTAAGAACAATGCCCACATTCATTCAATAGTGACTCTAAGAACAAACGATTTGGATGTAAGCCATCCAACAACAAAGGAGAGTTTAAGTTTAAGGTTCCTTGTTGAGATACTGGCTATGAGGGGTGACAGGAAGTACTCCGCCTCTAGCCATGCTTCGATGATAACCATCTAGAATATCAGTTCCTCTGACGATCTTTTTATCTGGCCACTGGTATCTATCTTCCATAATCGACTCGAACAGGCGATAACTACGTATAGAATGCTCCCGCATCATTTCTGGTGAGAGCACAGGATCACCGATAGTATATTGTGCATACTGAGTGCCCCAATCACGGATGATGCGTTTTTTATTATATGCATGTAGGTCTTGGATTGGTGGAATGTATAGGTAAATTTTAACCTGAGGATTCTTCTTTTTAGCCACCTCAGTTATTTTTTTCATGATATCAGGTACCGCTTCCACGGAAAGATCCACTACAGGCTCGAAGACGGTGGCGATGTTATTATCGTGATCCCGTAATTCTCTCCTTTTCCAGGCCATTGTGGTCAATGACCATAAAAATATGGTTTTCACCTCTGGGGTCATTAGGTTTTGAACCTTTACGAGGCACGAAGGTAGCATACGGCCTGAAACGTAGTCGGATTTAACGGAGATACCATGCTTCATGTGTAGATATCGTTTTTGATTCTTGAATATAGAAACCTCAGAAGAGCCCACGATCAATGATAGCGGCATTTTTTCGTCCGTTCACTCTGGGAAACCGACAGAGATGTTTCTAGATGTCTGTAACCACGCCGAATCAATTCTGAAAAGCATCACATATCCGGCAATTATTGAGTCATGATATAATTTCCAATTACAAAAGACATGCATGAACATTTCCTATTCTAAAATAATTATTTTCTACATAATAACTGTCATGAAGCGAAAAAATGAATTAGAGTAAACTAACCCATTTTTACCTTCTCTGATTTCTCAATTGTACCTAATAATTTTAAAAACAAGAGGTAACATCTTAACTTTGAGAAATCGACTAGTTATTCTAAAACAAATTTAATTTTATAAAATTAAAAATTTTGATTTTAAAATAAAATAAAGGGATATATATATTCTTTCCATAGTCAGAAAAGAGCTGCTTGGAAAATTACCATTTTTGTTCATCGAAAAACACGTCATACCTCAGTAATAATGAAACTTTTACTTTCATTATTGTATACTCCATTTAAAAATAAAAATAATCTAGGAAGTCTTTTTCCGGATTATTTTTATTTTTCCACACATTTACTTATCTACTTATCCCATGTGGTCCTATGATTTTGAAGAGAGAGAGTCTACTCATCCAGGCTATTTGCATCTATCATGAGAACGTCTTAGTATCTCCTTCAGGAACCGGGAAAATCTGTAAAATAAGTTTTAAAGCTCCCCTACTCCACAACCTGTCATGAAACATGACAGGCTCGTTGGAGCCGAGGAACCAGTAGATATATATGTACATGTATGTACATATATATATACAAAGTTAATATATATATATATATATATATATATATATATATATATATATATATATATATATATATATATATATATATATATATATATATATATATACATTGGTAAACTATAATATAATATATATTAATATATATAATATACGTATATATATATATAATATATATATATATATATATATATATATATATATATATATATATATATATATATATATATATATATATATCATTTCTTAGAGGTATGCGGTTTTCGATGAATCTATACATAATAAATATATGTATTTATTTAATAATATACCGTATATATTTATACCGTATATATATCGAACCATTTTTGGTTAAATAAGCAAGGAATTCAGTTACACAAGACTGTTTAGATATTTAGTTTATTAGTTTCATCTTTAGTCTGCAAGCATACACGAAGAATCCAGACACACAAAGATCAATTATGAAAGAATCATTTATACTAGGAGGGTTTTTCGTCACATAAGTTGAAAGTTTTTGACGATCAGGCACACTAGAAAGCATACATTCAAAACAACTTCGATAGATGAAGATGTTTTAGACAATATTTCAGAAGGAAGTTTACTTAAGAGATTAAGAAAGATAGAATTAAGAGATTTTTTTTCAGGTAACTTATCAGGTTCATTGTCAAATGAAAAGAGAAGTTTTTCTTGGCCAAGTATTTTAGATTAAGGTTTCAGTCAGTAAGTGAACTAGTGAACGACCGAACTTTTTTAATATTTTAAGTTTCATGCATTTCTAAACAGATGAAGCAAAGCCAACCTTTATTCTCCGGGCTTATTTACTTCGTATCAGGACACAGGAGTGTCATTTTATAACCCCGAGAGAGGTTATAAAAGACTAGTCCGTCTTCGATGGCGTACATACTCCAGTGGAGTCGACATAACATTAGGGAAAGATCCATAAGTTTTTATTCATTACTAGAAGTGACTAGCAGATAGTTATAGTGAACCCCGGCTAAACATTTTAAATAACAGGGTTCACCATCAGCGTTACTTCCATATATTAAGGGTTTATTATGGGTATAATATATGTGAACGTTAGCTTTAAAGACATCCGTAAAAGCAGTTATAACTTCTGGTATTGGCAATTGACCCGGAAGTTTTAATAATCGAAGTCTTTTCTGGACCAACTGACCTTGAAGTTTATATTTCACGGGATGCTTTTGTAATTCCTCGATAAGAACATCTCTTACCTCTAGATGTCTATCTACCGATCCATATAAGAAAAGAGAAAAACATTTGTATAACGAGTCCCCTCCTCCGCTGATTTCTATCGGAAGAACCCATGGAGGAATGGAAATCCAAAGAGGGAATTTTTCGGTTCTTCCATATTATCAATTTAACGGTAGATCGGGAAGAGCATCGGGCAACTATATTTTTAGGCCGATATATACGGACGTATCAAAGTCATATTTCAATAGAGCTCTTCCTAGTCCCTTAGCTAAACCTTCCATGCAGCCGAGACTCTATATTTTGTAATAGATGAGTGGCATATGGTCGGTAAATATAATGAATTTTATACCACGGAGGAAAGGTCTAAGGGATTTGACACCCAGCGCAAAGCAGTTAGTTCTTTATCAATTACCCATCATTTCTCTGAGCCGCATTGAAGGTCATAGAAAATAAAAGAATTTGGTTTTGCGTTCTGCCGTCTTGCGATTGTGAAAGACAATGCACCAGCCCGCAAGGTCCTGATCGCTCCACATGTAGCTCCATGGAAAACCTCAGGACTATAATAGGGAAACCTACAATGTGGGAGGACTAAAGCCTCTTTAAGCTTGATTCGAAGGCCTGCTGACATTCCGGCGTCCATTTAATGAATCTACGCCAGTCTGGCATGATATAAGGCTTTACTCGATTTGAAAGAACATTTGGAATATGTCGGCTATAACAAGTTTACGCATCCCAGAAACTGCTAGTTGTTTTACCGAAGTGGGGACGGGAAATTCTACAGCTCCTTTGATATTTTTCTGAAGGGGAAGTATTCCTTTCCGTGATATATGGTGACCCAAGAATTCCACCTCAGTACGACACAGCCGGGTTTTACTGGGTTTAAGTTTGTACCCGTTTTTCTCTAGTGCAGAAAGGACACGATCCAAGGTGGTTAGATGATCATCTATATTTTTACTGAGAATGATATCATCTAAGTATACCATAACCTCGGACCATGGTAATTCTTCCAACGCCAACATCATACCACGTTGAAATGTGGCCGGACCATTCTTTACACCAAAGGGCATATTTAAATATTCGTGCTGTGCAAATGGAGTGGAAAAAGCAGTTTTTTCAACACTCTCGGGCTCCATTGACACTTGATAATAACCACGGACCAGATCTATTGTTGTAAAATAGACATTCCCATACATATTATAAATCATATCTATTAGGTTAGGCAACGGGAAGGAATCGGTCTTAGTAACACTGTTTAGTTTCCGGTAATCGATACATAATCGTAACTTACCGTCAGGTTTTCGGATAGGAACCACAGGAGCTGAATAAGGGGATTTACTAGGTCTAATAATATCCTGCTCCAACAGTTCATGACATTGTTTTTCTATTTCCTGAGCCAAAGGACCCTGGAAACGACGTACTGGTAATCTCACAGGTCGGCCAGTTTCTACCTCGATAGAGTGGGTGATATTAGTAGCCACTCCAACGTCGTGGTCACCGAAACTGAGAGCCGATTATGTTTTAATAGCACTGGGCGATTAATCGTTTCTTTCGCAGGTCAGGAGATAGCGAAATCCGCAAAGCAAAAGCTCCTCCTCCAAACTTGACAGTGGAGGACCATACGTCTGCTTTAAAGTTGATTTCGGAATTCATCGCATCTACTGGCCTAGTATTAACTTGAAGAATATCTTCTTCTTCCAGGGAAAACAAGCTACCTACTACAGTCCCTTTCCTATAATAATGAGGTGTATCGGAAGGATTTAATAGAGCGATCCTACACGAGTCTCGCAAATCCAATACACCCGGAATTGGAACAACAGGTCCCAATGGCTCCGATTGAAAACCTACCAAGGAAGAGATTTCAGATGGACACTTTACATCCACCATCTGACAGGAAAAAGGGGGACAATTAATGGAATTTACCGCGACACATTTATACAAAGGGATATTTAGACTCATCTTTAGCTATGGAATCTATATAGTTATCAGTTCTATGTACTAATTCCCGCGTAGTTAAGTCTGGAAGAAGGTCATTTTCTTTTAATGCGACAGCTCCCAAAACTAGCGGAGCTGGCATAAATTCATAGGGAACAACCAACAAAATGACGGGCTTAGACACATAATCACTGTCAGGAAAGTACAGATTACATTCAGTGTAGAAGTCGATAGGTACTGAATGTTCTCTGACCAGACCACTGATGGCGTTAACTTTTATATCTACAGAGGGCCGTAAGGGTAAACTCTTCATGTACGCTTCGGTTATTTCAGTGCTGATTAGACTAATTCCAGCTCCACTGTCTACCATACAACCATAGAACCCAGAGCTGTTGGGTACCAAAGGGACTGAAACAATCAGAGGGTCCTCCTTGAAAGGAGTACAATGGACTACCATCGTCCGTAAGGTATTTTCTAGGGGTTTATTTATTTCTAAGGGAGGTCGGTCGGAGGATTTCGCGGGAATAATTTTAGAAGTTTTAAAATTTTCGGCGCTTCCATCATCATTGACTGAGTCTATTAAAGGGTTATTCTCCACCAGAGGACTCAGTTCCGGGGAGACCAAGAGTTTAAAGGTGGATCATACCGCACCTCATCATTCGCGCATGGATTTAAATTTTTCTTTGAAGGTAGGGACGATTCTACTTGCTTGGACGATGGAGGCCGGTGATTTGTCGAATGATTAGAAGAATACGACCTGGAATATACTCTTTCTAGGGGAACATTTCTAGGGGAAGAAGGCTCGTGGTAATTATTATGGGTCTGGGGAGGAGCACTAATGTGTGAACACCTCATCCCAGCGTGAGGACCAACACAAGAGGGACAGACTACTTTCCTAATATTCGGGGAAGAAGAGGAAGGAGAATTCCTAGATCGACAGTTGGCCCTGATGTGACCTTTCTTTTTGCAGTAACTGCATACTCCCAGATATTTGTAACACTCCTCCATGGAGTGACCTGTTTTTTCACAGTAGTGACACAGAACCTTTCTCCGGTCATCAGGCTTAGGACGATTCTGAGAATTCGAATTATGGTCAGGACGAACTGTATTATCATGGTTTTTGTAACTATTTGTGGAGTCCCGATAGTAGCGACTACCATTATTTCGTTCTTGGGAACTACTTTTCTTCTTATGGGCCTGACGATGATTATTTTTGGATTTAGGTTTCCGTTGTTCTACGTTGTGATGCAAAACATCAGTCCATCCAGGGAGTGCAGTATTTATCTGAATCAATGATTCCAGGGATTCATCTAGGTTTACTTTCATTGCGGTCTTTTGGGCATAAGTTGATTTGTCGACCTCAAGTGGATTAGTTTGGGAAATGGAATTAGGGAAAGCAGTGTTCTCGCTGTCTAAAGAGTCCGCGAAATTCACTATATTTTCCCATGAAGCTCTACTATAACCGTCCAACTCCTGCATTTTAATATATTGACGGACGAAGGTTTCAATATAAGGAGGCAAACTACAAAGGAAAGCTATTCTAAGGGAATCGTGATCTCTCATATCGTGTTCATGATATGCTTGACTAGCCAGGCGCTCCAACCGAAGGGCAAACATTTTGATGCTCTCGTTGGGGTATCGATAAGCTGCATGATACTTCTGTATTCTGTATTCTTTTTTCTTTCTTTCCTCATCTCTATTCCAACATACATACTAGATTATCCCTACAGAGCAGTATTCACGGTCATCTTTTATGATTTCTCGGTATATGTTCAGAAATTTGCCTTCTAGCTCTCGACCAAGCAGTCTTAACCATTGGTGATGGGCATTTGGGTAGTGTAAACTACAATAAGCCTCAAAATCAGCCAGGTAGACTAAGAGATCTTGTTCCGCTTCATATTTGAACTTACCAGGATCCACAACCTTTAGTTTCTGGGAGTTCTTGAGTAACTGAGTAAGAAGCACAATGGCTTCCTCCAGCATATCAAGCCTCTGTTTCATTTGTGGTCCTGAATACATGGAAGGTTCATCGTCGTCGGGAATACGACGTTCAGAAGGTTTTTGAGAATATTCTTTGTGGAAAACACCTAGAACAGAACGGAGGAAACAGCTGATAACATCTGGGTGCTCCGGATATTGATTTGATAATTTGCCTTAGAGGCTTGTATAATTTATTATACTTTTCTGAAAAGTCAGCCTCTCCTCTATTTATAGGAGATAGAATTGTGCCTCTACCCATGTCTGGATTTCTAAAGAGAGACTTATGATGATTTTCAAAGTAATTTTCTGGGGGTATAGAATTATGAAGAAGATTGGGATTAGGAAGAAGCTGAGGTTTAGGAAGAAAATTATGAGTAGTCATAAGATTAGGATTAGGAATAAGATTAGGATTAGAAATAAATTTATTTTTGTGATTTTCTACATAACTAGGTGGATTAGGAAGAAAAGGCTTGGATCGTGATTGAAACTGGGAATCTAAGGAAGGTCTATAATCACGATCATATAAAGAAGTGGTATTTTTAGGCATATGCACATGATGGGAATCTAATTCAGAAAGAATACCTTGACCTTGATCATGGTACGTTCTCTGTTCAACATTACTGACTGAATTTACTTGTGCCAATTTCCCTTCACTTATCATTTTGTCCCTATTAAGTTTTATTAACAAGTTACCCATTTCGGACATAGTGAAAGGTTTGTCAGAGTTGGTAACTACTTTCAAGTCAGAGTTGGCAATTGAATTTAAGTCAGAGTTGGTAACTAAGGGTATATCAGAGTTGGAAACTTCTACCCTGTCTTTATTTTCCTCATTCATTCCTACATTCATTTCTACATTATTTTTAGTATGATCATCACGCAGACGCAAGCCTAAACGTGGATCCAAAGCGACAGCTGCAAGAGATGGATCGCAGTCCAAAGCCTCTTGGCTATCAGCACCTATGCCTGTTTCCAAGTCTTTGAGTTGATGATTTTCTGACATTTTATTTTTATTTTTAAGGAAAGAATTTCAAAGTATTGGAGGGTTATTACTAACTAACTCTCGAATCTGTCCAATGTAAGTACAAAAGAAGAAGATTTAATTGAAGATAACTGAAGAGAATCGATGATTTTCAAAAAAATAAATGACGATGTGAGCGAGAGTCACAATCCTAGTGCACGCAAGCGCAGGAACTCAAGCAGAGCCCCTGTTCGGGCGCCACTTAATTTATTTATGTAGCGGAGAGGAAGCACGCTGGGATCAACAAGCGTACCCGACTGGAAGGTGCCTCTCTCCACTCTTTCTCGTAGAGTCGAAGGTCGAAGAAATAGAATATTTCGAAGGTCAAAATAGAAAATGATACGTAGATGATAGGTTGAGTGATGTTCAAAAGAAGTGGTTTGAATGTCTAGTAAGCACAGCAACCACCTGACACCATCAGGGGTAATACGGAGCAGGTTAGGTTTTCTCCGTAACGGAGGAAGTTAGTCTTGGACTCTGTAGGCCTGCTTACTTGAATGACTAGTCAGAGAGGATTGTGAACGTTGATAATATATAAACAATTTGGTACAACAATCTACAACTTTTACCCAGAGAATATTGTAGACTTATGTAGATCGTTTCCAGATCTTTACTTGAAGTTTAATCCGATATAGGTCTTGAAGATTAAGAATAATAATATCAATAAAGCATCAAAATCAAGGATAGTGACATTCCGTAAAAAGTTTTATCTTTACTAAAATCGCTCAGTTAAATATAGTGGGAGGTATGTGAAAAGTTAATATATACCACAGTCCAACCCCAACAATATATGAATAAAAGAATTACGGTTAAATAAAATAATAGAATCAGTTAATACACATTGGAGATAAGTTCAAGGTATCCAATGTATAAAATATGTACAAGAGCACAGACAGCTCTGGAATCAGATACGAGAGTGGAAACCGAACGCTTCCAAATATTGCTCATGCATATAAAATCAAGGGAGAACAAGAAATTCAGACTCAACAACCGCGAACATATGATGACTTAACTGAATTTGACTGGGGAATGGTTCCAAGTGAGGAGTATGATTCAGGATGAATCACAACTCTGCTGAAGTACCATTAAGTAGGAAAGAACCAGGCCGAGCCCCAATGTTAGAATTGGCACGGAGAAAGATCCAGGTGAATCACAACTCCGAGACAATTCCACGAAGAAAGATTCAGGATGAAATCCAACCTTCAAAATAGCACTGAGAAAAATTCACTAATGAATCTCAGCTCAAGGATATCAGCACAGAAGACGGATTCAGGAATGAATCCCTAGTATAAAAACGAGAAGGATTCAGGAATGAATCCCGACATCAAAACCCTGTTAAAAATAAACAGTAATTGGTATTCGTACTTTACTCTCTATCTATATATTTGACAATTCAAGCATGATTACATAGATCTATGTATGTTAAGAAACCTACCCTGGTATATCCAAGAGGGGTTTCTCAAATGGGGAACTAATGATGTCAATGGCCTTCCAACAACAAGACAGTAAACTGTAACAAAATGTCAAGTTTACTATCTTTAATATTAATACATAAGATTACAGTCATTTACTTGAATTAGAATTACAAAACTTAAATAAGGTTGTTTATTTGTAGCACTGACCTTTGAAACAGCTAGAAAGGCTTATCAACGTCTTCGATGTATTAAATTTGAGCACAACTATGGGTTTACAACCATCTGTGCTTCTGGCTATGTTTTTATTAGTTTTTTACTTTTATTAAACATACAATATATAATCATGAAACGTTATACTAGAAAGAGAACATATAATTATAGTATCATAAAATATTGCCAAGGTTGGTCATAATTACAGCCATAAAATAAATAATATAAAATACTACAGGCTGGATCAAAAATGGTAAAAAATGTCCAGACTGTATAAAACATTTTCAAGGATAAACATTACCATAATCAAAATATTGAATTACCAATTGACACCACGTATGCATGATCAATATCTCCCTTATATATATATATATATATATATATATATATATATATATATATATATATATATATATATATATATATATATATATATATATATATATATATATATATATATAATTTATAAATATATAAAAATATATATATATATATATATATATATATATATATATATATATATATATATATATATATATATATATATATATATATATATATATATATATATATATATATATATATATATATATATATAATTTTAGTAGTAGTATAAAATAAACTTTGTTTAGAACCATTGATTCATGTATCAGCTGAAGACCTCAAATAAGAAGGTGTGCCCAAATTCTAGTAAAACTTTATAGGGAACGAGGAGCTATTAAAGAGGTTAATAAACTTAACTTAAATCGAAAGGAAAAAAATAAAAAATATTTAAGGCTTTAAGATAAATTCGGAAATACCTTTTGATATAACAAATTTTATATGAACTGGGCTGTTTTAAATTATTAATTTTATGGCTAGGTAGGATATATATATATATATATATATATATATATATATATATATATATATATATATATATATATATATATATATATATATATATATATATATATATATATATATATATATATATATATATGTATGTGTGTGTGTGTAGGGTTGGAAAAAACATGTTTTTTTAAAACAAAACAAAAACCATTGGTTTATTTAAAAAAACAAATAAACCAATGTTTTTTTGGTTTTTTGGGGGTTTTATGATATTTTGATGGTTTTAATGTAGTTTTTAATGGTTTTAATAGATTTTAAAGGCAAAATTCACTCCTGGAAACTGTTATACACATGTGCTATCACATATTTTAAAATTCCTTAATAAATTTCTTCAGATTCTTAAATTTCAAATTTTCTTGATAACTGTAAACTGGTATAAAATTATTATTATTTTTTGAGTCTTACATAAACTCATAAAGTAAAAAATAAGAGGGTATATTATAATTTATAAACTCTATCTGAAAAAAAGGTTTTACTTTATTATTTTACCCAAAAAAATTATTATATTTGCAATGCACCCAAAAATATAATTAATGGCCAATTGCGATATGACGACAATGTCACTTTATATTTGAACTCTCTTTAAAGGATGACAGATGATAATGACGCTCAAAGAAAATCCGCTGCGCTACGATAACACATTTCCACAAATCTCCTCCACATATGAGTTTTATTATAAATCTTTTGAAATGTGGCATCGATGGGTAGAAAATGAAATCCTCAAGAGCTCGAAACAAGAATCATTTTTTAAACATGTTAAATTTACAAATATATATATATATATATATATATATATATATATATATATATATATATATATATATATATATATATATATATATATATATATATATATATATATATATATATATATATATATATATATATATATATATATATATATACTCAAATAATCATTCTCACAATAACAAAATTCGCAGAAAATTTTTATTGACTTTAGCTACTCTTCGATTGAAATATTGAAAAA